>JASANE010021445.1:0-30162 GCA_030248225.1 Trileptium ribeirensis
GCCCTTGACACAGGCACCTGAAATGGTCCAAATTGATGTACTCATCGGTAGTGACTATTATTGCGACTTTGTCGGCTGTGAGCGCATCAAATGTTACGACGGCCTACATTTTATTTCGTCAGCTTTCGGATTTATCGCTACCGGTCGTACTGATGCATCGCCGGATCTACCAACGTCAGCTTCGGCGCTGTTTGTCGCCGGTTTGGAGACAGTCGAACCTCCAGTAGGTCCTGAGCTGGTGCGGATCGATAAGTTCTGGAGTTTGGAAGATATAGGAGTCAAGCAACCGTCGTGTACGAATGATGATGACGATGCACTGACTACGTTCAATGCCACTGTCCGTCGCAAACACAACCGGTATGAAGTGCAGTGGCCATGGAAATCGGATGCACCAGATCTTCCGAATAACTATAAGCTGGCATGGGGTCGACTTACTTCGCTTTTGAAGCGCATCGGTAGTACACAATCGGTGTTTGATCTGTATCACAAGACATTGGTCGAACAAGAGAAAGCCGGCATCATCTAACGCGCTCCAATGAAGCCCACTGGACCTCATGTTCATTATATCCCACACCACTGCGTTGTTCGTCCGGATAAAACGACAACGAAGCTGCGCATTGTGTATGATGCTTCCGCAAGGGGATCAAAATCAAGTCCCAGCCTGAACGACTGTTTGCACCGTGGACCAGTCATGTTGGATGACTTGTGCGGACTCCTCTTGCGTTTCCGAACAGTCGGGATCGCAATGGTCGCTGATATAGAGAAGGCATTCTTACAAGTCGGTCTCCAGGAGAATTCGCGTGATGTTACTCGGTTTCTTTGGGTACGTGATTCCACAAAACCTGCAACTGGTGACAATCTGATCGAATACCGTTTCTGTCGGGTACCATTCGGAGTAGTATCGAGTCCATTTCTCCTTGGCGCTACTATTGCACACCACTTAAGTCAGTTTGGTTCACCTATAGCGACCGCTCTAGAGGGAAATATTTATGTGGACAACATCATAGTCGGCGAAGTATCAACAGAGCGAGCGCAACAGTTTTACGACGGGGCAAAATCGATTTTTGACCAAGCATCGATGAACCTAAGGGAGTGGTTCACGAATGATGCCCAACTGCGTGACTACGTCAAGCCGGGTGACCGTGGCGATGGATTGGTCACCAAAGTGCTCGGCCTCGCCTGGGATACAAACGCGTACACGATAGCGTGCACGTCATTCAAGGTGCAACCAGATGTCGTCTCGACCAAGCGGCTAATGTTGAAGTATTTGGCAAAGGTCTTCGATCCCTGTGGGTTGTTTTCTGCCGTGACTGTAGCCGGCAAACTTATCATACAACGACTTTGGGTCCAGAAGTTTGGTTGGGATGATCAGCTTCCCGATAGCATCATTAATGAATGGCGCAAGTGTTCGCTTGATCTTCAGTCACTCTCTAGTCTGTCGTTGCCACGTAGAGTCATTCCAAACGATAGCGGTAGCAATGTTTACCAGATCCATTGCTTCCGTGATGCTTCAGCCAAGGCATATTCCGCTGTTGTGTTTTTGCGAGCATCGAATGCGTCCGGGACGTCTTCGAAACTCATATTTGCCAAGTCGCGCATCGCTCCTGTGAAATCTATGTCGATTCCGCGTTTGGAATTGATGGCAGCATTGATCGGGAGCAGGTTGATCAAGTTCGTTGAGCAACATCTACGAATGGCGATTTGTGCGCGATATTTGTGGTCAGACTCACAGTGCGTACTCCACTGGCTCTTGAAAAAGACAGTCAGTACTACATTTGTAAGAAATCGGGTTGCAGAGATAAGTTCCAATCGGTCCATTGTATACCGTTATGTTCCAACGGAAGCTAATCCGGCCGATCTCTCCTCGAGAGGGTGTAGCCTCGATAAAATTGCCCACAGCAACTTGTGGTGGAATGCCCCGCCTTGGCTTGTTCTTGACAACGCCTTTTGGCCGGTGAATATTGACTTTACTAAGTCACCTACAAGTGAAGAAAAACTTGGGTCCACAGGTGAAGCAGCTTTAGTCCAAGCGGATTGTCCCGATGGACTTACTCCACCAGAACGTTTCTCGTCGTTAGAAAGACTGCTTCGGGTATCGGCCTGGGTGATACGATTTTGCCATAATGCTCGCAGAGTCAACGTTAGGTCCGGAAATCTTACCGCTATGGAATTGGGAATTGCTTTGCGATACTGGCAACGTCGCGTTCAGAACCAACACTTTGCCGACATCTTTCGTGATCTGTCATTACATACGTTGTTCCGGCAACTAAATCTTTTTGTTGACAAAAACGATATGCTGCGCTGCCGCGGCCGCCTACAATAATGGTCTGATTTGACAGACGACGCAAAATTTCCCCTTTTACTTCCCGAAAATTGTCATTTCACCACTCTCGTGATACTTGACTGCCATCAGCAAATGCACCATGCTGGCGTCGCCCTTACATTGTCACAAGTGCGGCAAAGGTATTGGGTGATACATGGTCGTAGTCAAGTCAAGGCGACGCTGCGATCTTGTCGACTATGTCGGTTGATGTTTGGTTTTTCATTCCGCATTCCGCCATTTCCTCCATTACCGTCTTTCCGAATCACACGGCAAACCCCATTTGCCTGTACTGGCATCGACTACCTCGGACCATTATGGGTCGGAGAAACGGTTGGTGATTTATCCACAAAGGTGTGGATATGCTTATTCACGTGTGCTGCCGTGCGAGCAATACACATCGACGTGATCGAAAGCCTTACCACAGCCGACTTTCTACTCTGTTTGAGGCGATTTGTAGCCATGTATGGCAAACCAAGGCTTATCGTCTCAGACAATGCGCGTCACTTCCATGCGGCCGACAGGGTTATGCGTCAACTTTGGCAAAGCCTCCAAGCAGAACCCGGAGTTCAAAACTATGTGGCTTCACAAGGCATTAGCTGGAAGTTTACTACTGAATTGGCACCGTGGATGGGTGGCTTTTATGAGCGTTTGGTAGGCGTCGTAAAGAAAGCAGTTAAATCATCGTTGGACCATAAGCGAGTCACAATGACAGAGTTACAGACTGTTGTGATTGAAGTAGCGTCCATAGTGAATTGTAGGACACTAACTTACGTTGACTCTGAGCTGGCAGATCTACCATTGACACCGGCACATTTCCTATTAGGGCCTCGTGCAGGATTGCCGTCATTTCCAGAAGTTGTATCCGACAACAATGGGACGCAGTCAAGGCCTGCAAAGAACGATCTTCTGCTCGGTTGGAAGCGTATCCAGGCGATTTTGGATAATTTCTGGTCTGTTTGGCAACGGCAGTATTTGACTTCACTGCGCGGAGTGTCGAACAGTGCGTCGGAGTGTTGGGTGTTATAGTGTCCACAAAGACAAGTCCTGACGGTCGTACAAGGTCGGCTACGTTACGGACGCCCAGTCGAACGCTGATAAATCGACCTATAAAATTGTTGTACCCATTAGAACTGATAGCCAACGATACGTCCAACGAACAGTTAGCTCCACAGAAGAAGGCAGTACGCCAGACCAGCGCAGCGATAGGAAAGTCTGACGAACAGTCGGACCAGTGCGACGTCGAGTCCGTCGAATTATAATAATATTTCTTGTTAGACAATTTTTGTCCTACCTTTTGTATGAAACAATGTACTAAATAATCCATTATTTTTAGTTATGGCACAACAGTTCTTCATTTCGGCCGATCATCCGCTTTCTCGATTTTATGTCTACTGTTCGCCGTCGTTGGTGATCGCTGGCCACAAATTCTCGTCCATCGAAGCGGGATTTTATTACTGTATTTTACGACAAACGGATCAGAACAAGTTGGCACGAAAGCTCCGTCACAATTCGGAGATGAAGCGAGAGCCCACAAAAATTCGTACCTGGGTGTTCCAAAACGGAAGAGTCATTCCGGCGGAATGGATAATTAAAGCCCCAAAGGTCTATGAAGACATCATCACGAGCCAACTGTTGGACAAAAGGAGCCCTTATCGCAGAGAGCTGCTTCAAGTTATCGATACTGTTATTGATCACGCGTTGTTCCGATTTGTCTGCTGCACTAGCGACAAGGATGACGTCTATTCTTGCGGCATCCGGGAAGCGGCAATAGAGGGTCGCTATTATTACCCCAAGCCTAATTTGTATGGATGTGCGCTTCGTTATGTCGTCGAATGCCATTTGCGGGACGAACCCATCTATCACATTGCCGAGCCCAAACAATTCAAGATTCGTTCACTTTCTTCAAATCCGCCCTATGGAAAGACTGTTCTCTATTTAAGCGACAGCCAGGGGCGACATCTGCAGTATGTTACTGGCGGCCGTTTTTTTGTTCTGTCCGGTGGGCTGTTCAAGAACCTTGCTCAAATCATCAGGTATCGAAATGTACACCTTAGCGACTACCACATGGTTATTATTTCCTGTGGCATTAACGACGTTCAACGTAGTTCTGACGAAGCAACCAAGTCGTGGCTGGCGCTAGAAGAGGAAATTGTTCAGCAGCATCAAGATGAACCGGTTCGCCACCTCGTCGTCAACTTGCCGCTGCCACATCCCGGCATACCTGGTATCTTCAACTATTCTCACTTCATCGAAATGCGGCTCGAAGGCCTGGGGTTCTTGTGCGTCAACTGGTCCAAAAAACAGAATAATCCATTTGTGCAAAATGGTCGCACGGTGTCCCAATTTTTCGACCGCGGTCAGTTCCATGTCAATCCGGCGGGGTTTCACGAAATGTGGCGTGAATGGTGCTCCCTGATGCCTGATTTGGCGGCGGTTCGCTATGGCCTCACCCGTGAACGACAAACGTTGCAGCGAGTCAGCGGAGGGCGATGGAAACGTCGACAACGATAGGAACATAGGCTTCCATGAGTATAAAGCTATGTGTAATAGCTTCATTATATTATTTGCTGACAATTTCGAAGATATTGGTATGAACAATTGGGTGACATTTCAATGACAGCGGTCTCGGGCAGTACCGAATAGATTTGGGGCCAATTTGTAAAACTATGTGTAATAGTTTCGCCTTAGACGTTCCAATGGCATTCCAAATCGTATGTGTTGCAGGTGTTGTTAAATGCTTCGTGAAGAAGCAACTTCCTGTTTCTTTGACTCTATTACGGGAGTTGATTATTGACATCTAAATCGGTTAAGACTGGAGGGTTCGCGGACTTCTTTTGGCCTGGGAGTGTTGTGAAACTCGCTAACTCACGATTTACAATGTTTCAATAATGTTTCCTAATGTTTCAATACAATCATGATTTGCATAATTTTTGTATAGCTAGCATGGATGCGAAGGATACATGACGGAGGTTGTCTATATTTTTGGAAGGTTAGGTCGAATTTTAATGTGAGTCGTGATTTTTCTTACCCTTTTGAAGTTCATTGTACAACGTTGTTAACTTAGTTTTTAGAAACTTCCTAATACACTTCTGGAAGCTCTAATGCTTAGATTTTTAATATCACATTAGTTTCTGGCTGAACTCTTACTTTGTTATTGTATTGGAAACCAGTGGAATTTTTATAATGCCCGAAAGGTTCTACTGTTAATGTTTTGAAGTGTGAAACTACTGTCATACCAGTTTATTGTTTTTGTTACCATTCATAAACCCGTTATGTGAATAAAAAATATAAATATGTACAACGATTGTTTATGGTCAATGATTGATCTAAAGTCTATAGCGTGAGGCTTCTCCAGTGGTATTAAAATTACTCAAAACAACTGTTTGAACAATAATTAAAGTTCTACAACAAACTACGATGGAGTTCGGCGGAACGATCATTAAGCGTTTGTTAGCAGTGATGGCTCCAGAACACGTGCGACAGAACACTTAACCTGTTGAGTGTTTACACGGCAAAGGATCTTCGACCATGCAATTACATAATGCAAATCATGTGCTTCGGGGTGGAGGTCGTCAAGGGGATAAATTTTCGACGACCGCGGGGGTCAAAGTCGCTCCGAGCACAGGGGTCGTAGATTCGGTTGGATCACCCCACTACCACCCTATGTATGATCAAGATTATCTACTTTTGGAAATTTGGGCATGAACACAACTCGTTTTAAAGTAAAGACAGCTCGAATTTCATTGTTAGTGGGCAGATTTGTCCAATTTGTGGAATGAGGGTGATCTACGGTGGTCGAAGTATTGTATTGATAGAAATTTTGAATCTGTCCAAAAATATTCGTCATGTGGGTAAAGGGTTTAAAAAAACTGACAAATGAATACGTCTGGAAACCTTATTAAGTTTTAAAATGAGGTACATTTGAAATTCTAAAATATTTTATAACGGTTTCGCGGTCCCTTTTCATGACCAGTAAATCATCGTTGGTTTTGGCATTTTTAACTCTACTCCTAAACCGAAATTGGAGTTTCTATAATCGAGTTTGTTTCTAATGTACCTCTTGCACTTGCAGTCAAACTCTAAATTGCGCCTACCGCGCTAGCCAATCAGACGTGGGTGCTGACATACAAGAAATAGGATTAGCTATATATGTACAACGTTACATTTTTTAATTTCTGGCGCCCTATTTTTAAATTGTCGAATATTCTCACGGTAACAAATGGAAATATGTATATAAATTTTATAACAGCAAACTGTTTGTGAATTTTCGAGGCAAAGGTAGGCAATAATTAACGTTGTAAAAGCAATTGAAGAGGCTAATTCATACATCAATACCATAAACAGGAGAACTTAATTACAAAGGTTATATTATAAAGTACTTTTAGCATCTACGCTAGACCACATGCGTTCAAGGTCTGTTGGCTTAGGGAGGGTCCAACCGTTAAAAGGTCACTCTCCGATTGTACCTATACCCCCGGATGCACCTAAGACACGAAGTAACGTTTATGAGCAGCTACAAAATTTAAGGAAGGACGGCGGATATATCTAAACTTATACAAAACGTGGCCAGATAGCAAAATGATTGGTTGCGTCAATCTCTTACCCTCTCGCCGGAAACATCTTCCTCCCTTAGCCAACGAATCTTGTACAACCATAGTCTAGAAAAGTAACTGTAGAGTAACGAAACTCGGTATTTATCGCTTCACAGTATAACAAGATGATTGGTAATTTTTAAAAGCTTAAAATTTCTTTTAATAGCGCCATTAGTTCATTGGCTGAAGCTCCACAGGGTCTACATGTGATCGGCCACAGTTTCAATTTTGACAAAACTTTGGGCTCAAATAACCAAAATTTGTAAGCATTTTTGGTGTATTTGAACGTGTGAACACTGTTCAAATTTTTCTACATATTGTTTTACCATTGCATATCTTGCACCATGATCAAATCTACTGCGTTAATAGGAAAAACTGCAAAAATCACTGAAAACCCTGGGATTTCGCACTGACGACCGGATTTGAACAATCGTGAATTGCCAAAGTACTCAAGTTCAAATAACGTTCCGAGTATTCTGTTACATCGCAAAACTCGTATTGTTCATGAATTGCAAACAATTTTTCAGCCAGTCGGTTTAATCTCTCAGGTCCAAGTAATTTTGTCCTTCGTGAAGTGAACAAGCTATGTCCTTAGCTTCGGCTTAGCTAGCATTCGGCTTTAGTCTAAACTTTCATCAGTATTTAAATATTTAATATGCCACTGTTATAAAACGATACACCGAAAACAAGGATTTATTAAATCCAATTTTATGTTGTGTACGGAGCTGTATTTT
This sequence comes from Trileptium ribeirensis, assembly GCA_030248225.1. Lineage (NCBI taxonomy): Eukaryota > Metazoa > Nematoda > Enoplea > Enoplida > Thoracostomopsidae > Trileptium > Trileptium ribeirensis. Next base: position 7,650 of record JASANE010021445.1, read on the forward strand.
ATTTTGCGTTTTATTCACGTATCAATAAATTTTTTGATAAATCGGATGTCTATGTCCTGAGCGCTTAGGAGTGACTCCGTGCATATTGTATAACGTTATCAGTAAAAAATTTGTACCGTTTATAGAATTCATGTGACGATTGCGATAAACGATAGTTCATTATTTCATACACAGAATAAACGTAGCCTATTTTATGGCCTGCGGGATTAGTACGATGTGTTAATGGCTGGCCTGTATAGTTATAAACGTCCAGGTGGGCAACTTTCCGGGTGGGCAAATGTCCGAGTGCCAACTATCCGGGAGTGCAGCTGTCCGGGTGGGCAACAGTCCGAATGGGCAACTGTCCGTACACCGTTATAACTAAAAACAAATTTGTGATACAACTCGTAGCCGTTGCGTCAGATACCGTTTACGGAGCAAACCTTTCTGCAAACTCTATCATAAGCACTTGACTTCATTTGACCGCAACACGTTGTTTAAGTTAGAAACATCTATTTAACACCCCATCCCCTAATGTCGTAAGCACATATGCGTTGTAATGGTGCGCTATCGATAATTTACAATGTACAATACTGTAGCTTTAGTTGGCATTAAAACGAAAACCAACAAAGACCTGGTATGTATTTGCTTCAAGAAATGATTATATCGAAGCCGGTGTGAATGGGTTAGTAGACAAACTCGCTATAGTATGCCTTAGCTTATAATTTTCTGTCTAGGAAAATAGCTTTTAAAACCCTAACACAGCTTTTCCGGATACACTAGGCGCTCGCATAGAGTCCTTACACTTTCTTAGCTCTTGATATATTGGAGCAGGTGAACCGAATCGAGCCGAGCCTAGAATATACATTCTCACTCCTGATTGGTATATTTGTAAGTTGTAAATGTAAACGACCTCGCGGCGGCCAATAATTCATTGATACTCCAAGTGTTAAACTCCCTTGCATTGTCATTTTATAATCATATCTCTAAAACAAGCTGTAACATCATTTATACATTAAGATATGTATGAATAATGTGCTATACAGTCTTTCTGCGCTATTAAGGACATGTGGCATAGTCAACGCTGACTGATAAAAAAATCCACGCAGTGGCGGCAGACTGTAGCATATGTCCGTTAAAGTAGCTAAGTTGTTACGCGGACTTGCTGACAGTCACCACCCGCTATTAGGGCATAGCTAGGTCACGGCACACTCAAATTAACGTAAATGAGCCATTACACAACCATAGTAGTCGTAAGTATAATACTTCTTCGCGCTTCAGTTTACTATCCATGTCAATGAAAAGGGCGTTAGCCATTATAGCGTACACGAGGTGATGTAGTGACTGCACCGGAACCTTGGGTCCGGTTTCGTCAAATTCCGTAACTAGATGGTCCAGTAGGTACGGCGCGTCTATAATGGTTTCTAGAAATTCTAAGTTAGCTTCCCTATACGCTATGAGTTCGTAGGCCATGTGTAACCCTTGTGTGCTACCTGGTCGAATGGATACTGTCCCGTCCCTTCTGATAGTTCCATAGTCTGCGGACAGATTTCCGGTGTAATCCCATTCGCCATGATAAGTGGTGAAAGCACACTCTTCCCTAGGCATGAAATTTGGACTATGTCGTTCCTCGCATACGATGCATGTTTGAAGAATAGGAATTTGGGACCGATATACCTCCGTAATTGCCTGTGTAATGCTCATTGCGTTGATAACCCGGGCGACGATCTCCAAAAGTCCCTCCAGATGTTTTAACATGCTACTACTAACGTATATTCCAGGCATAGTGTGTAAGAACGGAGATGCGAACCCTAACAACCCTGACAAAACGGCAGCGTCCCGCCGTCGGTCAATTCGTACCGTCCCAGCCACTCGACGTCTAAGCAACTGGTGGGCATGGCATATCCGCTCCGACACAGCTATGACCCTCCGATAAAATAACGTTCTCACTGGCATCCGATCTTCCCCGAAACGTAAGTTAGGCAGTGCGAGGATAAATGGGGGAATTTTCCGTGACATTCTGGTTTAACTGCTGGTACAAATTCTGAATCCGGTCCCAGCAGCACTAATCGTTCCTCATCCGGAAATCCCTGCAAGATTAAAGGTTCTATTATTTCGCTGGTGTTATCTACTGCGAGCAATTTCTTTAATATGATGTCCAACACCTGCTGTTTATGTATACGGATACGCCCTTGATCCAATAGGTATTCGGATTCCGCTAAATTAGTGTCCGTATTGTTAATCACGGGATTCATACTAACTCAGCCGAAAGTTTGTACATTCCCTAACGATTCAGGTGCGTTCAATGCGTGTTCAATTACTTTTGTCAGGTCAACCGGCGATCCGGTCGAGTTGATCCCTATTTCGTGGGCTTCTTCTGTACTCAGTTGACATGCTACGATTTTTGTTTCGCTCTCTAGTCGTTGGTTTTCCGTTAAGTTTGTTCTCTGTGCCATGTTATTTACCATAGGTGTTATTACCACAATCTTCGAGCTTTTGCTGGTTACTACTGGTTCTTCCTTATCAGCATAGTTCTTCTCTGGGTTACTAAGTTCCACGTCTCTATCACTAGGTTCCATAATTTCACAAATGTTCGCTCGAATATCATGATTTTCTAGGCTGGGAGTGTTTTCGGCACTCGGCCCGGCGTTGTCTCCGTGTAGCCCTAAACCTGTTTCACTCACATGCTGCACAGTCTCTACCACCGGTTCTACACACATTCCCGTGGTGTCGGTTCCAGCCGACTCAGACTCAAACACACACATATTCACCTGCCGGTTTGAGCTACTATGCAACGACAAACGATAACCGCAGCTCCCGACCCGGTCGGGTTCTACGGCTCCTACTCTTAGGGACCGAACTCTATTCGAATTTGATCCTACATACAAATTATATATTTTGAACGGAGCTAGGGCAATCAGGACAGCTCACTTCCCGACGCCTCCCTCGCACCTGGCCAGTGTCCACGATCGGTCTTCCCCGGCCTCTAAAGACACTAGGGTACACATACGCTTTCGAATTTTGAACGGAGTTAGGACAATCGGACTGACCCGTGTTCCGAAGGTCTCCATCGCACCTGACCAGTGTCCACGAGCGGTCTTCCCCGGTCGGTTGAAACGCTACAGGGGCATCACACGGCCGCCCTAAATTGGTGGAAGTCAGTTTAGTTAAGTTGGATGCATCCGCTAGGTTAAGTTCATTTAGTTCCTTAGGTTCTCGGTTCCTCGGTAATCCATTCCTTCCGCTAGGTTCCATTAGGTTCTCAGTATCCGCTAGTCCATTAGGTTCCATTAGGTTCATAAGTTCCTCCGCAGGTTCTTCTGGTTCCGCTTCACATACATAATTTTGAATAAGACTATAGAAATTAATAGTCCTTAATTAATTAATTAAATAGTCCCCAGGTTGTGCCGTGCCGGCGTTAGAGCCATTACCAGACACGCGACCCCTATTAATCGGCCCCCGAAGTCCGAACGGCGTCTCTCTAGGTTCCATTCCATTAAGTACATTAGGTTCGCCATCCCCTAGGTTCTTAGGTTCCATCCGATGTGCAGCCGCCTGAGATGGGTTACACGTGCCAGCGTATGGGTCATTGCTTGACACGGATGCCCTATTAATCGACCCCCGAAGTCCGAACGGCCACCTCCCATATTTCTCACTCGGCACATCAGGATCATTAGGTTCCTTTGTTTCCATTAGGTTCTCGTTTCCTCCTCCCCTCTCACTCCTCTGCACGGTATCTCGGTACTCTTCCTCTCCTCGCGCTGACTTCCTATCGGGATATACAAATAAGTTGGTTGGCCAACCAGTATTCACAAGGTCTCGGGTCACACCCTGCGCGCCAGGGGTTGGAAACGACAAAGCCGAGCGGCGTGTAGATTCAGTGTTGCTTTGGACTTTACTGTAGTTGTACTCTCCGTATGCAAGTGTTTTCTCTTCATATGTCTGACTTGGTTCAATGCCACCCCGCGACCTGATCGCTTGTGACCATTCTCGTGGTGTATCCTTACTGGTTTGCAATGAATTTACCTGATATACGTCTGGTTCTGGTTAAATTTCATCTGGGTATGCTTGCTCAATTTCGAAATTTGGGCTGTTCTGTTCTTGCATTGATTCATTTTCAGTGACCATCAAGTTAACTTGTGCCGAACGGGTGCCTAAGCCAGCTCCTGCGCGCTCTCCCAGCGTGGGCATTTCATGTCGCATGACATCTAAGCGGCGTGCTAGCTCAGGATCTACTGCTTTGGTCACTGACATTACGCCGGCATTACGGCGGTCAACTCGTTCGTTGTTATGTATTGGTGCCTGCGCGGGTCTATTTCGAGGCACTGCTCCTAACTGATTTGTATTGTTCCAACCATTACTAGGTGTACGCTGACAAAACGGTGCGGCTTCAGCCGACAGTGGTTGGGGTGGTGCAGCATAGCGTCGATCGTATGTTGGGTTATACCCATTGTTTCGCTGGTTATACCCATTTGCGCTGCGTCCGCGGGATCGATTATAATATTCTGTCTGACCACCATTGCCATACGGATTGTAATTTGCGGGCTCTGGGCGATAGTATCCTTGCTGCCCATAACCAGTGTATCCCCGCTGATTGGCCATATTGTTCCAATCATCCCGTCGCGAATAGCGTGCTCCACCCCTGGGTTCAACTACTCGATAGCGAGGACGATTGTTGTACTGCGGTGGCGGCCTAACATATTCGATAGCGGGTGGTGGCGGTGCACCGTACGCATAGTTAGGCGCTGCTCGCGTGGCTAATCGTGTATACTCATTTTGCAATGGATCATACATGTCCATTCGGAAATAGGGGCATTCTCTAGCGAAATGCCCTAGATAGCCACATCGAAAGCAGTGGTTTCCTACCGGCGTTGCTGGTGGTATCGCATTTGCGCCTATCTGCGGTGCTCCGTTATTTTGCATCATCGCATTTAGCTGGTGTTGCTCAGTACGCTTGTCTAGTAGATCAATGAGCCGAGCGATAGTAGCATCGCTGCCGGCGGTAGTGCGCTTGTTCTCATCGAGTGCCTCACGTATTTGCTCTACTAGTTGGTTATTTTCACCTCCCCGTGTCATGTAATTAACTGTTTTAGACCGGCTGCTTTTGCGAACCGGCACTCCGATAATATCCTTTTGGGACGCTATAATGGCGTCCTCCTTGTACTTGAGCTTATCCATCATGTGTTTGAAAGATGGATAAGTTTTCCCTATAACGCCAGATTTCAGCTCCTTCCTTAGTCCTTGTCGCAAGAATTTCTGCAGGAGTGCAACGTTGTTCACCTTCGACCTCCGGGAAGGCTTTGTCCACGAGGTTTTGGAGGTCAAGTCCGTACATGGCGACTGATTCTCGTTCTCCCTGTATGCGCATGCGTAGCGTGATTAATGCGTCTTCGTCTCGCTGCGAGGAAGAATACATGAAACCCATGTTGTAACAAAGGGCTTCGTACGTTTGTTTCTGGCAGTCCGGGAAGCTTTCATATATCTTAAGCGCTTCGCCTTTTAAGACAGTCGGGAAACAAATTAGCTTCTGTGCTAACGTCCATCCATTCGCGTCCGTCAGGTTGTCATAGGTGGCTAACCACGCCTCAAAGTCTTGTCCGTCAGCTCCTGAGAATTGTGGGATGTCGCCCACCTGTATGATTGGTGCCGCTGTGGTCGTCCGTTCCGTTAGCTGCTGTAGGATTACTACTAATGGGTCTCCTGATACAGCGGGGTTGGGTCCGTTTGTACTACCAGCCGTGGTGGTCGTGCCACCTGATACATTAGTTGTTGACGTGCCGCTAATCGGCGTTCTATTTGCGCTCGCTGGTAATGACATTCTTGATTCCGACTTTATTGATAATCCCTACTTGTTTCAAGTTGTGGGGCTTCCGTGGTTCAAACCTGACCTGAACACGGATGTTAAATGTATAATTAGATATAAGTGTTTACTTTATTGAGGAATTTCTACTGTTAAATAAACTTCACTGTACCTGTGTGCCTATTCCTTAAGTATGCGACTGGGGGTGTGAAATTTTCGCTTCGCTTGAGCACCGCGGCTACTTCAACTCCAAACGTTACCTCCGGTTCACTGGGGCCTGATAATTTTACTCTTCTGAAGATGTTCAACTACTCGATTCGCTAAACTCAAAACGTGCCCTATAGATTATAACTATATCCTTACTGGCAACCAGAATCGACTAATTTACTGGTCTGAATTAACTATGGCGTCTCAGTTTATATACTAATACAAAATAGATTTCACAGGAAGACTTAAAATGACCCAAAAGATCAGTTTAGAGCCCAAAATAGCAATTTGAAGTCACTTAACCGGTCAGGACGCTATAAACTATCCGTGTAAAATTGGTAAAATTACGGCGTCCCTGGTTTCAAATAAGTTGAAGGTACGTGCTACATAACAAAACATACATTACTGCCTTCAATATTACACTACAATTTCCATCGGCCGTATACTAATCATTAAAACATGTTCTGACCCACACTGCATTAACGAAATAAAGGTATATTCTAAATCAAGTACAATGTCACACTGACCATGCTTCGATGCTCTTCAACAATTCCGACAGTTCGCTATTCCAACACAACGTTGCCGGGCGCACGGTTGGATCGGGTTGTGACGTAGATTGAGGAGACGAGCGAGATTGTCGGCGTGGTAGGAGCACCGTGGAGCAGTTTTGTTGCTGATGGCGATTCACTCGATCGACGGGGCGTGACGCGAAACTCAAGCGGTGTTTGCGTATACGAAAGTCAATAACTGCTAAAACCGCTGCTGTTTACAGTTCGAATTATTGTCCGGCCAGATTATCCGGGAGCTGTTCCGATTGTTGACGAATTGTGCGATCACGCTGTCAAAATACCGACGAGTTGGTCGATCTCAGTTCCAAACAATTGGCGAACTGTCTGACAGCGTTGTCGAATGACCGACGAATTGTTCGATGGCAGCTCCAGGCAATTAACGAATTATTCGATCACGTTGCTGAATTGTCAACGAATTGTTTGATCACAATTGCAAACAATTGACGAATTGTCTGCTTACCGTTCTAAATTATTGCCTTCAAATGGTCCAATCTTCCCGGTCGTAGCAATCGTCCACCAGCAAGCGTGTCAAGAATACAGTAATCGTAAGCACCTGGTGATACAGTTAGCGACTCAGTAGCCGAGCCAATGGGGAGTACTATGGTGTGCGTAACGCTTAGGTGTTGCTAACAATGTCCAACCCGTCGTAACCACAAATTATAGATAATAGTAGTATGATTGTTACTAGTAGATTATTATTACTAGTAGATGACGTAACACTGATTGGCACCAAGTAAGCCAATAGTAGTATTATTGTTACTAGTAGATTATTATTACTAGTAGATGACGTAACACTGATTGGCACCAAGTAAGCCAATTTGGATCCTAAAACAATAACTCCTCGCCAATGACCACTAGACGCATAGCCATAGCCATCAGAAACCGTGTACTGCGCCATTTGCCAACGCATCACTCTACACTCGTAAACCAGCCTTATTCCGGGCTCACGCAGTCCGATGGGCACGATGTCCAGGGAATCTCAATTACTCGCCCTACATTTTGCAGCTTGAATATTTTTTCCGAAATAGAGTTCACAATCAGAACACATCGCTACTGTGCCGTGCCGTTGGATCGCATGAGCCGCATTCAGTAGCATTTTAACCACACTATTAAACACTCACATTTTGACTCCTGTGATAAAACTGTTATCGAGGCGACATTGAACGCAATCAGTCAGCTTAAAAGTGAAAATAGCCATTACTTAATGTATCTGCTCCACTGTACACGCTAAGCTGGCGTCGTCCTATGCGAGAGGTCCTATGCCTAGTGATTGTAAAATGCTTTTGTCCTTGAAAATTTTAGTGACGCCACACGGCGTAGCCCCCACTTTAATTTATGTACTAGGACCAGTTCTGGCCCTAAGGGATCCCAGCTGCACCACTGCTTGCTCTATTGTGGTGTCCGGACAACCCCGGCTTCCACGACTCCCCGGTGATCGATGCGATGACCTGAGGGAACCGCTTAGCTTAGCAGGCTGCCGGCGGGTTAACCAGGGTGTTCGGCCTGGCCCCTATATTGGCCCACGTGTCTAATGGTATGAGGTCCCCCGAGGGAGAGTCAACCCCTAAGCCTGCTCACAGGTAATAAGGCTGACTCGCCTTTCCCTCATTATCCATTCGGTCCCCTAAGCGGGGTTCTCTGATCCCAGTTAGATTTCCCGTTGGTGTGTCCCTATAAACTATTGTCTTGTTTCTGATCTGGGAGCGTTGCACCACTCGAAGCTTAGACGGTAAGCGCGCACAATGTCTAAAGAGCCTAGTCGAGGTATGTCCCCTAAATCTTGATTAGTTGTGGTAACGCAGAGGGCACTGAGGCGAGGGCCCCAGTCCCTTGGATGTTTTACCTATGATTACTAGTGTTACCTATTTTGATGTGGGTTGCGCAACGCGATCATTACGCTGAGACCATTCTCCTAACGGCTTCAGAAAGTGACACACAGTTTAATTGGTTTACCATTGATCCTTTTGAATTTAGCACACTAGATATATATGTATATAGCATTGCCCAATCGGGGCACATAGCACTCAATGATAATATTCATCATATAATGTGAAACTTTCGGGTGCCCTACAAGACACCCTGAGGTGCAGTTTGCAATCCATCCTTGAACACGATATCCTAAAATTTTGATTGAGTTAGGACGGACGAGGTGTTTCTGAAAACCGGTGAATTTCCTGAAAATCTTCCGAGGACTTAGTCTATTGCGTAATTCGACCTTCAAAAACGAGCCCAGAGGTCCCAAATTGTTACACAATTTCAACAGCGACTGGAGTGGCTCGCGAACGATCCGAATAGGTTGAAATTCGCTCCCAGAGGGCTTCGGGAGTGGGCGGCGACCTGAATTTTCCACGTAGTTGCACGGTTAGAAAACCCACGTTCCACCCAGGTTTATTTTCATATTTTAGTCCGCAGCGGGCTCCAGTTTCTGTTTCGTTCTCTGCTCAGCGAGGTTGTCTTTTAAAACTTTGTCACGGTAGAGCCCGCAGTCGTTTGCATCCGAATCTAACCAGAAGCAAAGGTAACAGCGAACGAATGAGGATTCGACGCTGAAACTCGATTTCGAACAAACAGGGGACAGCCCGTGTCGCCCGCAGTTGCAAACGGCTACGTCCTCACAAAGTTTGGCTGAACTTTTGAAACGCCTATTGATTATCTCTCTGTTCTTGCTCTAAAGTAGAACTCTTAATTTCGATCGCTCCGGATTGAAATTTTGATCGCTACTTGGAATTCTGCTCCCTGACGTTCACCTCAGCACAAAAGTTTGAGTCACTCCGATTTGCCCTCGGGTTGTAAATTTTTCCCTAGCGGTTGTTTGAGAATAAAATTTTGACCACTCCCCGGACCTGTGAAAGAAGGAATATGTCCGAGGAGCGGGGAACCAGTCGAAACACGTGCACACAGAATTTTCGCATAAATCAGTGAAATGTCGCGAATTTTGACGGGGCCGTCCCTTACGGGCGCGCGGAGCATCCTTCCGACACTCCAACGCCCGCAAAGGTGGCCCTCCGCATGACTGAAAAGAAGCAGAGGAGGCTCTCCACCGTGGGGGCACGGTGGGCAACCACCCCTGGCATCGCCAAACGCAAGAAACAGCGAAAACTTTAGGAAAACGAAACTCGTGCACGAAAACAAGGAAGCGGCCTACTTAGTGGCGACAACCGCTAAATTTTAAAACCCTATGTTCGACTGGCTTCGATCGGGGAATCGGGCAGTCTCTTTTATACTCTTGTCTACCCCCCTTTTGTCCTGCTAGCCCCAATACATCGCTAATCATTTGAAATTATTTTAAAATAAATTGCTCGACAAAATAACTGCACATACAACAAGGTAACCGACCATCTTGGTCTCTTAAACGAAGCTGTACACAACAAGCTACATACACAACATCTCAATAATAGGCCCAGCGGCGACTACAAAAGGCGACTAAGCTTTATAGTGGAGAACTGGCCGAAACGTGCCAACTAGCTCGTAAACAAGGCTGAACCTCGCGCTGGTCGGAATATAAAAGCGCTTCAGGCGCTGGAAATGATTAAAAATTTTTGTTGTTTTTGTTCATATTGCAGGAACGGAAAGGAGCAGTCGGCCGGGGGCGGGATCATATCCATGCCCTGGCTGGTCGCCTGCTTATGAGAACCCCTATTTTAATGTAGTTCCCTTAGGTGGCTTGTCAAAAGCAGTTGAATGCGTGCACGATAGGCAAAATTTGGGTCCCAATTAAGTTATGGGGATCCCGTGGAGTCCCGTTGGGGCGGGTGGCCCCGGCTTTCCCTAAGATGGTTAGTGTAGGACCCAATTGAGGTATAGGGCTTGAAAAATCGGGAACTTTTGGTTTAGGATGTGGTGATTTAGGGCCCTAAATTTTGAGCTTTTAAACGCGGGATCGGGGGTCCATAAGTACCTACGGGTTGGGAGTAAGTTGACCCGAACGCGTGATTTTGGATCCCTATAGAGTCTTGATGGTAATTTAATGCCCCCCTTTTTGTTTGAAATCTATAAAAGCCCCAAACATTTCAATTTACTCATACCCCTTGAAAAAATGAAATTTTTGTCGCTTTGGGTCAGCCTTATCTCTTGCGTCATGCATTCACTTTGTCCCGTGCCATACAAAATACATGTCCTTTTCCGCCGGCGTTTCAGGATAAGCTCGCGAGCCCCAGACTGTGGTAAAAAGCCCAAAATGTGTTTTGTCGCAGGGGATTTTGTACGATGCCCCGTCCCATCCTGACACCCGGACACATATACAGTAGTGTACATTATATTATCGTACAACAACTACAGACGCGTTATTGTTCACGGATGCGCACCGGAATCGACCCCCTGGGGCACCTAATAAATAAAACTGTTGAGTCAATTGGTGATAGAAACGTGAAGTCTTCCCCCTTGTCCCCGGCCGATTCGACTACGCATCCGTACAGCACTACAACACCAATAAATTGCACAAACGCGTTATTATTTATAAAACTATAACCACCTGGGATCGATCGGATACCCTAACTATGAGATTCTAGTTCGATTTTAGGTGCGAAATCACCCCGCGCACCTCGGGCTGGCGGAGCGTGACCGTATCAACACAATACAATGATAACATGAAGTTTATTTTATAACAACGAACAATAAAATGCACAGGTTATAGTCCGGACCACGCTCCACCGCTATCCGATCGCCCTTTATTCCCCAAATTTGAGGCCCTTCTGGCCGGCTTTTGAATGTTTATGATTCCACGTTAAACTCGGGCTGTTACATATTATATATTTTATATATATTATGTATTTAAGGAAAATAAATGAAAATTTTGAAAAGGAGAAATTTTAGAGAAATGGGGTAAAAAGGAAAAGGGTGGTTTAGAAAAAGTAAGGGGAGATGGGCGGTGAAATTGTAATATTTGAAGGGGTGGGATAGGGGTATTGGTATTGGGAATTTGGTCAAGTTGGGTTAAGTTTTAGGGAAATGGTGGATGTTTGAAAAATGTAAAAATAGGAGAAAAATTGGAATTTTTGGGAAATAAAAATTTAAAGGGAATATAAAGGAGGAGAAAGGGATAGGGTAGATATAAGGTGAGGGGGGATAAGGGGTAAAGGATATTAAAATTTGGGATGGGTTGGTATGTTTTCGGGAAATGGGAGATATTTGAAAAATGGAGAAAAATGAGGAAAAAGTGAATATATAGAAAAAGGAAATTTTATGGAAAAATAGAAAGAGGGAGGGGTGTAGGTTATATATGGGGTGGGGTTGGTAGATGGGAAAGGATATAAAAAAACGGTAGTGTTTGGTGGGGTATTGGGGAAGGGAGGGTAATTTGAATTTTAGTAGAAAAATGGGAAAAAGGAGAAAAATGGATTTTGGGTAGCATTTTGGTTGTGGGTAGAAGACAAGGGTGGGTGAAGTATATATGATAGGAAAAAGGGTAGGAAAAAAGAAAAAGTGAATTTTATATAATTTTATTTAAGAAATTTGGGTTTTGGGGAATTTATGGGTATGGGTGAATTTTGATAATTATATAAGTTTTATTATATTTTATATATTTATAGATAAATTCATAGCTAGTCATATTTATATATCCAGTTATATATACTTTGACACATTACGCTCACATGCCATCCCAAGGGCGACAGGGAATACCAAGGCGGAAGTGGAGGCCGGCCCCAGTGTTGTAAATAGAAATTGAAAAATTTTTGGTGTGAAAAAGGCACCAGCCCCAACATAAATAGCGTAAATCTAAGGCAGAGGTTAAGGTCCTCAGATAAACGTACGGATCGGACCGTCCGGTGATATCGTGCCAACCACAACAGAGGAAATTATAAGGGAGTATTAGTGTAAATCTAAGGTGAAGGTTAAGGTACTTAAATAAACGTACGGATTGAACTGTCCGGTAGTCTCGTATAAACCTCACAAGAGAATTTGTCAATACATACCCTAACTTCAAGTAGCAAACAACTTACTCAGAATAATTGTGCGATCAAACCTGAGATTGAGAAAACAATAAGGCTCATTTAACAAAAAGCAAAGTGAAACGGATCGAGTCGATCCAAAATCAAACGGTGTTTTACAACTGAGTGGCAAAGTTATCCGCAATCGGCAGGTCTTAAGTGGCGAACTTATTCAAAAGCTGAATTGTCTGAGTGAAACTTTAGTGGTGTTTTCTGACACGAGTGGTAAAAACTTTCGTATTTAACCAGGCATAGGTGGCTTACTTGGAAGCGTACTAAATATCAGGAACCGAACCGGTGTATGTTAAATAGTGACGTAATATACCAACTTTGAGTAAATATTATTATAACCTTGGCTGTGTTGACTTAATACCTGAATCATTACCGAGGAAATCGAAGTAGGCACGCTGCAACGCCATAGGAAATATAAAGTACGCAGAGTATAGCATAACGCGAGCCAAGAAAGACACTAAATTTCTCCACCGGTATGCTACTGGCCACGCGTACGGACCACACATCTTCGAGTGACGAATCCCGTCCCAATTTAATAATCCGATAGCCGTCATAATAAAGTATAGTCCACCCCTACCCCCATCAAAAGGCAATAAAATAACAGTAAGATAAATGCCATCCGGATTTTTGTGTCCTCCCCAGGCAGAAAATAGTAGCAGCCACAAAATTTTGTGCCACACACGACACTGTCTCAACGATTCGATCTCCGTCATGTTGGCTTAAACATAGTGACTATCTCCAGCGATTATTATTTATTCGGGCATTTCTTCGCTGGATGGCGCGATTAATATCGCAAAGTGGCTGACCTGTTTAAAGTTTGTGTGTCGCTGGCATATATTGTCGCAATCTTACAACGGCTGCTACTATGATATAATACGAAATTAAGCTATACGGGACTCGATCCACAATTTATTATTTTGTAATTAAATCCTGTTAACTGTTTTATAATAAACGAATTATTTGTGCGTGTACTGAGACCAGGCATCAATCACAAGGGCGCGTAAACAGAACCCTTAGGACACATTATAAGTTGCGCCGATTTAAGCACGCTGAGCTCTGCTTCTCAGCAACGAAATCATAGCATCGGTGACGAGCCAGTGCTTTGATAGCCATAAGTACTCATTGTATCAGGATTCAGCACGCGGCATGATATCCCATATGGTAGCCATGAAGGTTCATCCGCCAAAACCCATGGCCGTTTTTCAATACTACGAGCAAACCGCTCACCCACTTACTGTTGTTACAGACCTCCCCAATACCAAGATTATTATAAAAACTCAAAAACTGCTGATGGTATATCTGTTTGTTTCAAGTTGTCTTAGTTACCAAATCCCATCTCAGGGGAGGTTACCTTCCACAAGGACCGGACCTCATAAGTCATATTTACCCCTGACCCCGGCGGATTACCGCGGCACAGTATTATAAATTATGAGCAAAATTGGGAAATTTATCTGTTACCTTTCACCGCTTACCACCGGACCCTTCTGCCGAAATCGCATCTTCCCCCACAACCAGTCGGTCATCAGGCACATATAATTTGACCATGTTTTGCCGCTCTGTGTTAGGATTATTATCTTCGGATATTATTTGTGATATTATTTGGGTATTATTATCTTCGGATAGGATTATTATATATTTGTTAGGATATCGCCACATTGTACGTGGGAATACGGGAGGCATGACCTATAGGAACCGCCGAAATTCTGGAGAGCTTGGAATACCACTGCTTCCATGTTTGTAGAGGCAAGCACAATGTTATTCTTTAGTTAAACACTTCATATAAACAAAAGTGATATATGGATTTTTAGTCTGGCGGTATAGCTGTGAGATAGGAATTATTGAATAATTATTTCAAAGGTCCAACGTTGATGCTGGCAAGTGTGCCGTGAGGTATGCTCTCAACTGCCAGTGCTACACTCGGTGCAGTTTTGACTTTCCTTGCGAATTAATGTTAAAGATGTTGTGTTGTGGTATATATGTCTAAAGTGCTGGGACACGAGGAGCTCTGTCTTATACTGACATACCGCTAGTGTCTGAGGCTACGGAAAGATACGTTGTTAAATCAGTTGTCGATCAAATAACTTGAAAAGCTATTTTGAAGATTATCAGAATATAAACTTGAATTTTACTTTTGATGTTATATATACTCGGGAGTCCAAAATAGGCGACAGTAGTAGGTTTGTAGTCCGTTACGGCGTAGAATATGCTATCAAGAACTTTCATAGATTAGTTATAGCCCTAGCACAATATAGCAGCATATTTCAGGCTAAAATCTGTCGCTATAACAATTCAAATAGTGGGAAATATTATTCGTACAGAACTTAAAATGTACTTGTAACGCACAATGCGAGGAAAAACTACGTGTGGTGTTAATAAGCGTATGGCTACTCTACGCTTATTGACCATTATCGTTTCAAATTTTGGTCCCAAGGCAGCTTAATGATTCATGATAGCAATTATACACCGGCAATACTTCAACAATAACGCTACGGTCATGTTAGTCATATCAAAACCGAAAAACTATATATTTGTTCTGCCAATAACTAAAACATAATTTGAAGAGTGATTTTTACTAGTGGGGACCCTAGGGCATGCTTATCTGATGCATACACTGCAAATACAAATCCTTTTGTCGTGTTCAGTAATTCCGAAAACATACACACGTTCGATTGACCTACATACATCCGCTTCTATTGTAAAAGTGGCGAAATTCGACTATTTCTGGTGCCAAAATTTACCATAATTTTGCTCCGGCGCTGTCCCGCACAGTTAATGACAGCCAATATGGTGTTAAAACAATGAAAGTATCACTATTAATAGGTTAAATATCCCCATAATCCCATAGTTTATCGCAACACGCAAAAGCTTGCTTTGTAAAAATTTTGAAATTTTTGTTTATTGGGTATATTTTAAACCTTGGTTCAATGCTCGAAAATGGCAGCTCTGACAAAAAATGCTTACAGGAGAGTTCTGCCTTCGCAAACAGGAACCGGGTATCTCCAAAAACGATGTTTTGAGAAATGGATGTGTAAAGTTTTTAATGTATGAACGAAGTGGTTAGGTCTACGCGCATGAATATTTGGCAAATACTAGAAAGGTGTGGTTTTCACTTTTGTACCATATTTGGGGCGTAAACTCTAGAGTTGATGAACTGAAAATTGGAGATACACTGCTTTTTCCCATTACCGTGTTACACGCCGAAGCAAAGTGTATCACAGGCACTTTGAATTAATACTGTATCTGGTAACAACATACAATCGCGACAAGCAAAACTATGTACTTCCGGAAACATTTGGATATTCAATTTTCTTTCGTAAAAAACTGCTAGTATGTGGAGATACGCTCAAAAGCGGAATTAATCTAAGGCTTTTTCGTTGGAGATACGCAAAAGCTGTTGTGGCGACGTTATTCTGCTATCTCTGGATCTCTCTTCAGTTTTTGATACTGTCGACCATAATTTACTCATGCAACGTCTCTGCGACATCGGCGTATCACAGTCATCTCTAGAGAGATTTCCGTATTACCTAACCGGACGCCGTTACCAGGTCCGCATTGGAAACTCGCGGTCCACCCAAAAGGATCTGTCCTGTGGAGTTCCTCAAGGCAGCGTCCTTGGACCACTTCTATTCAGCATGTATACAGCGCCTGTCGTCGAGCTAATCTCAGCGGCCGGCTTTTACGTACACTGCTACGCAGATGACATCCAAATTTACAAAGACTTCTACCCCAAAGACTCAACCGAAATCATAAGCACACCCCAACGCGTATTTACCGTTCTTCGAAACTGGTTTTATAACAATAAGCTTAAATTAAATGATTCAAAAACCAAACTAATATATATACTTCAGTCGCAAAGACACACGCAGACCATCTATCCACAGTGATAATACCGCAATAGAACCGTCGGACTATGTAAAGATCCTGGGTGTATTCCTTGACAGTCGCCTAAGTTTCGATCGTCAGATAACTGCTCTGTCGCGGGGCTGCACCTGGAAACTTCGCAAAATTAGCCGAATGCGGTGGCGATTTGATGAACAGACAACAAAATGCGTCGTCCGAGCATTTGTCATGTCTCGACTAGACTACTGTAATGCCCTGTATTGCAGTACGTCCTTGTGTTATATCGTTCCACTGCGACGTCTGCTCCACAATGCAGCCCAGATAATGTCACAAATAAGCAGACGCGAACACATTACTTCGATTCTCCGACAATTCCACTGGCTGTCTGTTGAAAAGCGGATACAGTACAAAATGCTCGTCATCCTCTTAAACGCCATATCTACCGGCGCACCGTCGTATGTTTCCGGTATGGTCAAACTATCAGTGCTGCCACGCCTAGCGGCCTGCCGCATACTCAATGTCGACATTCCGCACAGTAATAGTTTCAGCTCCCTTGCACCACTAGCATGGAATAACCTGCCACCACGCCTCCATGATGCTAGTATTACAATTGCAAAATTTAAATCTCGACTGAACACGTTCTTACGTATTTCCTGGAATAGACGATACAATATGATATAATATTAACCTCACTTGTGTTATACCGTGTTTTTCGCTTATGCGCCTTTGTAATATTTTCAATGAAATTGGCGCATTATAAATCGATTATTATTATTATATATTTAACGTTCCGTTTTACCTCTGAAACCGACAAAAAATCTCCACGATTTTTGTCTTTATCCAAGCTATAGGTGGAAATTCTGCTTGCTTCGCTCGCTCCGTTTCAATTATATATATTGTAATTAATACTAATACAAGCTATTAATAAGACAGTTACGATTTCAGCAATAATCTACATTTTTGTAAAAAAAATGCATTTGTTTATGGAATGTAATGTAATTTTTTCGAAGGTTTCCCAGAGGTATTAGTCAATGAGATTGTTGATGGATTGAGGCGTTAAAATGATGTACCAGCCAGATATCATCGATAGTAGTATCAGAGAGTTACCGGAATCCCGGTTCCGGCGAAAATCGTGTTCCGGTTGCGGTTCCGGCAAAGGGCAAACACCATACCGGAACCGGAATTCCAGTTTAAAAATTTTGTTTGAAATTTTCCACGTTTTTTTGCTTCATCCTGTAATCCAAACATATGTAATATATATTATACAATGATCAAGCTCCAATACAACCAAGTAAAAGAAAAGATTGACTAACCAATTTGCCGTGTGAAACGTAAGTATGGCACATAATTTGAGCAGGAATTTTTCATAATAACCTGCAGGAGTTTGTCAAATCAAAGCCAGGTCGATGCTTGCAGCAGCTATTTTACACATCCAGAAGTCTGTGGGATACGTTTGAATTAAACCGGTCCAACTCGGTAACAGAGTATGGCTTACGCAGAAGTACTTAGGGTATGCTTGGCTAGCAACATAAATTGCGTCAAGCACCCGCCAGTGCGCTTGTAAACTTGGTAAATCAGTCTAAATTGAAGTAAACTAACGTTATCTGCAACGCAGATAGAAACTGCTTTCTTGGCAATGAACTGTATTTATTGAAACTGTGCGAGCAGCATCACAGTGTATCTCATTTATAGCATTCTGATTAGAAAGTTACCATCATTATGATCTAACTGGCGGGCACTGTTTGTCCAACGCTACCCTAAACAGTGTCTCTGACCACTGATCAGAAAATTACCTTCTATTTTTCTCTTAGAATCATATAAACCAATAATTTTAAGTTTCCTACAGAAGACCATGCAACAAACGTATGTGTAGTAAAGGGAGGCGACTGGAGACAGAGCGAAAGTGTGTATTCCACGCTCCAAGCTTTGTAAGCACATTCGATTTGACGCAGTATACGCAATGGTGTATAGTGGAAGACATTTTTTGCTCTGGGTGTCCAAAAATCGACATATTTGATCGATAAATAAACATTATTAGCTTCCTCAGTCTCTTTAAAGTTTCAGAAAGGCAATAATATCATCGCAATACATTAAGTTTAATGTAAAAGTTATTTTAATGCATTTTAAATCCACTATACCTTCATTTCTTCCATCATCTGTTTTACTGTATATAAATTTCGAAGACCAGGTTCCGGATCCGGTTTAAATGGGCGGTTCCGGTTGTTGGTTCCGGTTCCGGTAAATTTCGGTTCCGGTTGTTCCCTGATGATCAGATATCCGAGAGCGGCGGCAAGCGAACCATGATTTAGGATATACCAGAGACGGGAAAGTATATATAATCAGATATCCGAGAGCGACTGCAAGCGAACCAGGATTTAGGGTATACCAGAGACGGGAAAGTATATATCATAAGATGTCCGAGAGCGACCTCAAGCGAGCCAGGATTTAGGGTATACCAGAGACGGGAAAGTATATATGATCAGATATCCGAGAGTGACTGCATGCGAACCAGGATTTAGGGTATACCAGAGACGGGAAAGTATATATGATCAGATATCCGAGAGCGATTGCAAGCGAACCAGGATTTAGGGTATACCAGAGACGGGAAAGTATATATAATCAGATATCCGAGAGGATTTAGGGTACACCAGAAACGGGAAAGTATACATAATCAGATATTCGAGAGCGACCGCAAACGAACCAGGATTTAGGGTATACCAGAGACGGGAAAGTATATATAATCAGATATCCGAGAGCGACCGCAAGCGAACCAGGATTTAGGGTATACCAAAGACGAGAAAGTATATATGATCAGCAGGGAGTAACCGGAATTCCGGTTCCGGCGAAAATCGTGTTCCGGATGCGGTTCCGGCAAAGGGCAAAAACCATACCGGAACCGGAATTCCGGTTTAAAAATTTTGTTTGAAATTTTCCACGTTTTTTGCTTCATCCTATAATCCAAACATATGTAATATGTATATATTATAGAATGATCAAGCTCCAATACAACCAAGCGCAAGAAAAGATTAACTAACCAATTTGCCGTGTGAAACGTAAGTATGGCACATAATTTGAGCAGGAATTTTTCATAATAACCTGCAGGAGATTGTTAAATCAAAGCCAGGTCGATGCTTGCAGCAGCTATTTTATACATCCAGAAGTCTGTGGGATACGTTTGAATTAAACCGGTCCAACACGGTAACAGAGTATGGCTTACGCAGAAGTACTTAGAGTATGCTTGGCTAACATAAATTGCGTCAAGGACCCGCCAGTGCGCTTGTAAACTTGGTAAATCAGTCTAAATTGAAGTAAACTAACGTTATCTGCAACGCAGATAGAAACTGCTTTCTTGGCAAATGAATTGCCTTTATTTTTGAAATTACAAGCGGGCGTGACAGTGTTGTCGATTTGATACGGATTTGAATAGAAGGTTATCAATT
Source organism: Trileptium ribeirensis (assembly GCA_030248225.1). Taxonomy (NCBI): domain Eukaryota; kingdom Metazoa; phylum Nematoda; class Enoplea; order Enoplida; family Thoracostomopsidae; genus Trileptium; species Trileptium ribeirensis. The sequence continues at coordinate 27,424 of JASANE010021445.1, forward strand.
AACTCATCTAACTGACTGGGCACTGTTTGTTCTTTCAACACTAGCCTAAACAGTGTCTCTGACCACTGATCAGAAAAGTACCTTCTATCTATTATTTTCTCTTTAGAAAAAATCATATAAACCAATAATTTTAACTTTCCTATAGAAGAACATGCAACAAAAGTATATGTAGTAAAGGGAGGCGACTGGAGACAGAGCGAAAGTGTGTATTCCACGCTCCGAGCTTTGTAAGCACATTCGATTTGACGCAGTATACGCAATGGTGTATAGTGGAAGACATTTTTTTGCTCTGAATGTCCAAAAACCGACATATTTGATCGATAAAATAAACGTATTGGCTTCCTCAGTCTCTGAAGTTTCAGAAAGGCAATGATACCGTCGCAATACATCACGTTTAATGTAAAAGTTATTTTTAATGCATTTTAAATCCACTATACCTTCATTTCTTCCATCATCTGTTTTACTATATATAAATTTTCAATACCAGGTTCCGGATCCGGTTTAACTGGAACGATACCGGTCCCTGGTTCCGGTTCCCGAATTTTTCCTGAGCAGTATATATAAAACTATGTGCACAGAACCAAGTACCTCTTTAACTTTAAATAAATGTATATATAATTTGAATAAATTACTTTACAATATAAATGAATATATATATGTCGTTGCAATAGCAAAAATATTTGTAGATTAGTTAAATATTTTTTCCTGACAGTATCAGAAAATAAAATTCAATTATTTCCATTTATCCATCTGTCAAAGTAAGATAACGTGGATTATTAAAGTGAAATTTATTTATACTTTTTCATTGTTGAATTTACTACACCATTTAGCTGAAGTGGCGAATGTTATTAATGCATTATGCAATGATTGATAAAACTTCCCAGAATTATGGTTAGTGCGGATAAATGACAAACTTGTGAAGTTTTCCATAGTCTTAGTGCTGGGCCGACAAGCATGTAGTGGCGAAGCTCCTTCGAACGGCGGTGACCCTTATCGTCGGCATGAATACAAACACAGCTTCCAGCAGCCGCACGTGGCACAGGAGGACCAACAATACCGTTTTGCAAAACTTCAGGTCATGCAACTGGCAGTTCAGCACAGCCCTTGTCATTTGGCTCTGATTAAAAACAAACAAGGTATATATGCTTTGATGACTTTTTAGATACACACGGCGGTCACAGACCGCAATGAAATGGTGTAGCTGCCGATTGTTGAGAAATGCATTTATGTCCACCGGGATGAAACACGTGTCATGTTTTAAGGTAGATTGTCATAAATATACAGGAATGTGATGACAACCTGAATGATGCGATATAGCGTGCTCTGCCAACGGATGAAACATAATGCAATCGCATTTCAAAGCGTATTATCCAACTGGGAAACATTGCGCAATGTTCTGAACAAGCATATATAGTTACAACACTTTGGTTAGCAATGTATAATCAGCTAATCGACGGACCTCTCAACAAAACTATATGTTTTTTGCACCGTGCCGAAAAACGAAAAGTTTTGGAAAAAACATACGATGCCGTGTCATGTATAAATATGACGCGCGTTTTTGTATTAGCATGAGTACAATATAATGCACACAACAGGATGTAAATACAGCAAAACATACACTTGGGATACAGAGTATTCTTGATCGTGCAATGTCAGAAGAAAGAATACTTGTAAGTTGTGTGTTAAACAAAGCCAATTTTAATTACGAAGGCATTTTCCCTACATAGGAGGTACAAGAACACTTAAAACCGGAGGGCTATCACATACCAACTACATCAACCTTTTTGTTGCGCAAACATTTCAAGTTGCACCCTGAAGCCTGCTCATAAGCGCATGATTTGCGTATCTGTTGAATAGGACAAAAGAAACATTATAATACCAAAATTAGACAAATTTTTGCATCAAATTAAACTATGTAATAAGCTGACTAATTAAACTTAAAATTATGTAGTAGTGAATACACATCGTATAAGACGCTCTCATAAAAAAGGTCAAAACGTTTTGTTTGTTCACTGTATAAATTCCATTATATTTCACAATGTTGTTGATGTATTTTGTTACATTTATGTACGCTGTTCTTTTATTTACAGTGGAAGCGTTCGAACATGGTCCTTTATGCCTTAATTCAATCAAATTTTGCTTTTACCACATAACTATAAAACATACCAATTAATGTAACGTACATTTTAGTCCAAAGTGAAATTGAGAGGTGCAAAGTTCATGGTTCGACAAAAGAATATTATTATGTGGGTGGTTACAAGAGCCCACAGAAAATTCGGTATACCGTTCCTGTACGTTTTTCGTTTGACACCAAAAATACTGAAGCCTTGTTTCATAAGCATCCATTTCAATCACCCTTAAATTAGAAGCATCTACTTCTGGAAATACACGACCAATAAATCTCTGTATGTTAAGTCCATATTCTCTTTACAGAGTTGTCGGCCTAAGCCCAGCTAAAATTTAACGTTATGCGGTTAGCAAAAGAACTGATTAACACGAAGGGAGAGGATCGTGGGCAGTAGCTCTGGGACTAATTTCTGGCTTAGTAAAATGTTAATGTAAGGACCTTACCTTAGGTTAAAGCTTATGGGCTTTGTATATTGAAGACTATTCAACCTAAACAAAATCTAGCTTGCACCTATATGCTCATTCATAGATTTCATAGCTCATGTGACCATATTTTACATTGCACGGACATTGTTGCGGTTCAACAAAAACGATTGTAAGGGACAGGGCACT
>JASANE010021446.1:0-62706 GCA_030248225.1 Trileptium ribeirensis
AGGACCCCGCTTAGGGGATTAAGTGGATTATGAGGGAAAGGCGAGTCAGCCTTATTACCTGTGAGCAGGCTTAGGGGTTGACTCTCCCTCGGGGGACCTCATACCATTAGACACGTGGGCCAATATAGGGGCCAGGCCGAACACCCTGGTTAACCCGCCGGCAGCCTGCTAAGCTAAACGGTTCCCTTAGGTCATCGCATAGATCACCGGGGAGTCGTGGAAGCCGGGGTTGTCCGGGCACCACACGCTGAGAAAATAGTGGTGCAGCTGGGATCCCTTAGGGCCAGAACTGGTCCTAGTACACCAATTGCGAAATTTATATTTGTTTTGGAGCGACCACAATAATGACCATCAAACCATTCATATTACATTGATTATATATATAATTTTAGAAGGTATTCTGCATATGAATTAGAAATTTTCATTTCGCGATCTTTTCTTTCGTTTCACCACGAAAATAACATCAATGAATTGGATACGAATTAATCAACTAATGGTATATATTTAGTCCATATAATGCTATATAATATGTGGCTGTGATCGTGCTGAGTTTGTGTAAACCTATGACCCACTTATTTCAAATTTGAAGTGAAATCATACGTCTTAACCGGTATAAATTATATATGTATATGATAATGAATTGGAGGCGCTTTGAGTAATTAAAAGTGTAAACGCAATATGTATGTCAGAGTACATTATCCATAGCCGTTGACGTTGTGAGCGTTTTTGTCTTATATAGTATTTAATGTTATCTATTTAAACGAAGAGATAACCTGAATGTGCTTGCAACGCATGGATCATAACCGGCCGATCCCCCGTCCCCCGTCTACGCGGTTCTTTTTCCACTGGTATATCGTAATGCCCCTCGGGGTTACTTGGGACACAAATTGGACGGGTTTTATTCGAACATACACCCCAGATTTCTGAATAGGTAAAACAGTGTCAAAAAAGTATCCACCTGGATTTGTTTAACACAAGCCGTAGATGGACAATCCCTATTTGAGTGCAAAAAACTTGGGCCTGAAATTCTTTGTCCTAATTAATTTTTACAAGCAATTTGATGATGTAATATTTTCTTTTTGGTTGTATTAAAATTTTACACTATATAACGTAAGTTTGGACCACAGCTGGAGAAAAAATTGTGGAAAATTTTTAGACCGAAATTCCCCTTGCAGTGTGGTTTTTGCCTTTTGCCGTAACCGCAACCGGAACACGATTTTGCAAGAACCGCAATTCCGAATAATCCCTGCGTATCAGGTATTAACATTTAATATACATCCTGAGAAAGTTTATTTCACTGTATATATACTAATTTATTTGAAATAAATTTTAATACAAATTTGTGACATGGCAAAATTTAGAGCGACTAGACGTTAGTATAACTAACTATGCATTATGGTTGTGTTGTGACTATGTTATATTTTTTAAAACTGAGCAAGCGTAGTGAGCAAATATTTTTTGTGCGTCTGTGTCGCACATAATTCATCCAATGGGGGAACTTTGCCAATTTTACAAAGTTTCCTAACTAAATTCTCACAAAATCCACGCCAAATGATCATTTGATTGCGGCCAAATGGTGTCTCCCAGTATTACAGAGTAGGGACATAAGATCGAAAAAGGTACAGAACCATGAAATCGAGAGCCACAAAATCATATGTATTTTTTCAGAAGATAAGCTATGAAGTATGTTACTTGGGGTGAACAATGGGGCTTTTTATAGTTTTATTAATCCATTAAGCGCGGTTTCATTCCTTTAAGCTTGCATTAAGTCAGTTAAGCCTCTGGGACTAGACAAGGTTGAAATTAGCTAAATTTTGGCAAATTTTTTTTCTCTTCTAAAGAATTGTATTTTTCTAGTTTGCTGAATGCTATAAAAGCAGTTCGCATGGTGTACAGCAAAAGGGAAGCTCTGGCGGCATGCAACGTAGCATGACTATCCAAGTTGACATGGGCCATTAAATTTATAGTGGGAGAAGGGTTGGGGGTCATCTCGAGGAGGTACAGGGTGACGACCTTCCCTAGTACACCTTTTTTGCCAATCCTCCCCTATTGTTGGAAAAACTGCGCGGTGGTGGGAGAGGGTTGCGGAGCCTCAGGAAGTAAATTGATAGGCAAGAACTCGATCCGAGGGTCAAAGAGGGTAGCCCCCCTCCGGAACCAATGCATTGACATATACGGGCCATAGCCACTAGTGCGTTGTGTATTTTTTTGTTGTGAGATTTTCCCGGGGCCATCATAATTCTGAGTTTGGAACATTGCATTAGCGACTAAGTGCAAATTATACACACTTGCTCCGTTTCCGCTGCACTTTATTAACTAGTCATGATACATGATAAATAAAATTTTTAAAATTATTTTGTTCAAAATGGTACTAAGAAATCAAGTAATGCGGTTATTGTGTTGTTAATTGACAGTTCTTAGTTTTTCGGTATTTAATGGAAACGATCTAGTCATGGCAGTAGTTGTGAATACATCTATTACGAATTGTGCGATGGAGACAGTATGGGCCAGGTATCCGATCAGATCGGGACGATCTGGTCCACGTGGTAGTTGTTTATGTCGACGTACGACTCTTCTTTCCGAACGTTCGTCGGGGGCAAGGACAGTATTGAGCATCTTTGCCCACAATACCTGGAAAAATATATATTATTTTTTTAATTTGTATCCAATAAGGCTTAAAAATACAATCTCAGTCAAATATCGATGTCTGTAGTAGGTATTCAACTGGAAACGGAACTGGTGTTATTTGACTTCAGAATTCGTAACTTCGGTAGCATTCGGAACTTAGGTTTGGATCTCAGATTTCGCAACGTATACAGACAGCTCTTGAGATCAATATTTAGAGCTGCAGCTTTCGATCTCAGCATTCACTACAGGTTTACCTGAGTTCATTTTCACTCAGTTTGGGGTGAGTCTTTGCGAACATCTGAGACTGGGCAGGGTCGTTGTAGAATGAGATTGATTATCTTTACCGGTAAGTTAGGATGAATGTACTCAGCCTGAAGTTACAATGCTTAACTTATAGACGCAGTTAATTTAAATCAAATTGAATTAAAAATTTCTACTCGCGAACTCTAAGTTTGAAAGTTAATTGTGAGTCAGTTATGCCCAACTCAAAGATTCTGAGTCAGATTTTGTTGTTACCTTGTCTAACTCGCTAATTTCAAATTCATGTCGTAGCTAGTAATTCAGGACCTCGACTTAACTATCAAGCTCAGCTTTGGTTAGTGCGGACTCATGGGAACCTGACGCATAGTCATGAATTTACGTCTAGCTCATTTAAAATTGTAGGGTTTGAATCTTCAGCTATTAATATGAATGTTAGAAACAGAATTTTTTAACTTTTTATCTTGAAATTAAATACACATGTGTTTAACTTACCTGGATTGCAGTATGTAAATACAGTGAACGAAATATTTACAACTTTTTAAATACCCAAATTAGATTGTAACATTTCGTGTATTGCGGAAGAAACTGTTTGGCGCGAGGTATCGAGATGGAACCCATTAGGACTGTGCCAAGTAGCGTTTACGCATCTATTCTCATTCTATTACTCATCCGGCAAAGCAAATGATCAAACGACGCAAAAATGTACACTCCATCATAAGTTGAGTTTCGAAGAAAGACTTCTAGCAATGCATGACACTGTTAGTTTTGGTGGAAACATGGCTGGCATTATGGGTTACACAAGGCATAAGCCAGATTTCAAATGATTGCTATAAACCAGGGAGATTTGAGAAAATTGAACTTTATGTATTTATTTGTTGTACGTGAAAAAAATATTAATAGGTTTATCTACTCCTATAGCTTTAACGGTCTAAATTTTTTAAATGTGTGTACTTTAGAGCAGCGAGAATATAACATAAGTCAAATTTGGATTATGTAATAAAAATGCTCTATTTGGGCAGGTATAAATTGAATTTGGTTAATAAAATAGAAAAAGTTTTGATGGTTATTTATATTAAAAATACTGTAATCAACAAAACTTACCGATACGGCCTGGACGACCAGGAACACCATCTCGGCCGCGATTGCCAGGTCGGCCAGCTGCGCCTGGGTCGCCTCGAGCTCCGGGCTGTCCGTCCCTGCCGGGTTCACCTGCAGAGCCCGGTGGGCCTGGAGGTCCGGGAGGTCCACGGTTACCTAAAAAGAAGCAATAACTACAAATATATATAAGTCGCTTTATATGACTGTAAATATGACTGCAAATGTAATGACCTTAAAGCCCTATAGCTGTTTAGTCAGAAATATAATATATATAAAATCCGTGGTTGTGAGGCTGGATAACATTATTTTTGAACCATAGCTATTTGCTGGAATACGTAAAATTAGCTTGGTGAACCTGAATTTTGAAGCTCCGTTAAAATTCGGGCCACCAAAAGTAATACTAAGCGCCACGACCGGTGAGATCTCAACAATCGTAGTGACTCCATGAAAGTATTAAATTAATTTTTTATATCGCAAATTGCCTAAAATTTCAGTGTCTCGAAAAGATGTGATTGTGCAGGAGTTACAGACGATGAAACCGAAATTAGTAAATTTACAAGTTTTATAATGTAAAGCTTTAAAAAATAGGCTTTTCAGTGACAACAGGTGAAGACCGGGACCGAGCAATCTAAGTCTCAACTGCGCAAGACAAAAATTTTTAGCCCTTACCGAGATCGATCCAACCAGCTGTTGTTGAGTTATGAGTGTAACCGAATTTATTGTAATTAAATATTGTAAGGTCGAACTACCAACACGGTGGCTGGGAATATCCAAATAATACAAGGCCCATAACCTACGGTGGTGGGGAATACACAGTTATTCGCGAGCTTGTTTAGTCAGATTAAGATAGCATAATATTCGACCTGAAGAATGTGGCAGCGTTCCGGAAATTGGGACATCATCTAATTTTGATAGCATTTATATAATAGCTGTAGGCAAATGCTATTTAAATGAAATAGCATCTGAAGCAGCAATTATACATACGATTGTGAAACAAAATTAGATGATATGTAAGTATACGTATATATAGTGGTGACGTTCCGTTAAAATTATATGCGTGTGCCATGACCGTTTTTACCTGAAGCTTTTCCGATTTTACTACACACACTTGTACCAAATCTGGGTCAAGAAAGATTTGTTTCAGTTGGGCTAATATTTTCCTAACTCTAATTACGTGAATCAGTTTTTGACTCAGTGTGAGCTGTTAATATTATGAATCGGTAATTATATATATAATTCTTGCTTTTGACAGTACTGATTATTGTAAATCCACCTTAAAAGTCAAGTTATGCTCACTGTGACTGAGCTTAAATTGAGTTGTTTGCCGAAGCGTAATGACGAGCCAGGCATATCATCGTGTTTTTCAATGGACTGTGCATATAGTGAATGCGTTTATAGGTAAGACGGTGTGTTAATGATATGTTTTCTCAATCACCTGTTTATATTAAAATAAAGCTGGAAAATGTATAGAGTGAATTTTTGGATTGGTCCAAACTGATTTCATTATAAGTGCACTGTGAAGACGAATAAAGCCTGCGTTACGCAGTTTCTGATCATAACGCTTGCTTGCGAAAAACATACCAGCTGGTCCTGGTGGTCCCTTTTGTCCACGTGTTCCGTTTGCTCCACGTTCACCGGGTCGACCGGGTTGACCTTCACGGCCCGGTTGGCCTGGAGGACCTGGTGGTCCATTTGCTCCGTCAGGAGCAGGAAGACCATCTTGACCATGAGCGCCACGGACACCGGCTCCGCCCTGAAAAATATATAAATAGCAAGTTTTGATGTGCAAAATAAGGAGCGTGTGAAATGTTTCAATTCCTGGAAAATCTAAATATTAAGGAAACTTTCTGCAAAGCATTTTAAGCTCTTCTTATAAAGACGCTAAGCAATTTGTATAACAGTAACATGTAGAAACAGTTGTAGTGAAAAACTAAACATTGTATTTAGGGTATTAATTGGAATCTGATAAATGCTCTGACATTTAAGTTATCTTGGTGATGTGCTAATGTGGCTATTGTTACAGCCGTCAGGCTATGACATTGGTTTTCACTTTTGCCAGCAAGTGCGCGATGGCATGAATAAAATCCACAGCTGCATTGCGTTGAAAACGATAGCTTTTTAAACCCAACCACTGAAGTTATTCACTAAGTAGCCTACGGCAAAAGTCTTTATTTTGTTGCACCATAAGTAGACTGCAAATTATTACTTGCATATAACGAAACTGCTCGCTATTGTATCAAATTTACCACGTTCAGAATGTCTACGAACAAAAATTTTTGTATTAAATGATGTATGTCATTTATCACAACATGTATAATAACACTTAACATTTATATAACTTGATGCATTCAGCCCCTAATAAATCATACATACGACTAAATAAAGCGGATATTGTGAAGTTTCAACAGTTTAGCAATTTTTATATTTCAGTACCATATGTGATGCTAGGTTAAATGTTGGTACATTGGCAAAAAAGTTCAATATTTATACATAATAGGCCACAGGGCGCCAGACAAATTTTTGTGTAAAATGTTCCTGTCAAATAATCTGTACATGATAACTTTGCTTAATGGGCATATAGTTAGCTATGATATGCTGTTGAGCCGATGGAATGCTAGATATATTTGATAGTTTTGGCTTAAACACATGCTTCTGTAACTTACATTTCTAAATCTTAATGATTTCTTACAGTTTTTATTATGCAACTCAACTGGTAAATATTCAAACAAAATATCACATGAAAGCCTAGTCATGCTTCAAGAGTCGTAATCCAATATAAATTTGGGTTAGCTGATTTTGATTTCATGCTGCATGTAGTGCTTCGAACGTTTCCTACGATATATAGCTTAGGATGCAATTAATGAGCTTAATTGAACTTAATGTCCTATATGTCGAAGTCAATATGGTTTACTTAGACTTAAATAACTTAAATATAAGGTTTACCGTGTTTATCAAAATTAAAAGTTCATAATTTATAACTGCAATCAGACTGCTAATTTCGCACTGTTGACTGTTGCGGAGAATGGTGTAATTCACTACAGTATACCGTATTGTTTTGAAAGCTAATTTACGTCTAAGACTATGATGTTCACTTACCAGAATTACAACACAGCTTATATAGTTAAAGCCGTGCATCGAAATGCGTCAACCCGCGTTTACCTAAATTAGCTGTATTATAAGTCAGTTTGTAGCACAGCTAGGCGTGCGCTAGAAGATTTGTACGCATGATTGTGTTATCTAACTTGTTCAAACTCCTGCTGACGTACTCGTCTGAACTTGTCACAACCGTGCGTAGAAATCACTTAACGCACGATGGCTGTGCTACAACTATTACTTAGAAAAATTCTGTCAACGTTATAACGAATACGGCTGCAACTTCATTTTCGTTCTTCTTTTATGACATTGCTTTATGGAAGAAAAATGAAGCTCAATCTTGAAATTTCACACTTGCAGATCATAGCTTAAAACAACATGACGTGAATATTAATATTGTTTTCGAAATGATCTATCTTTAGTTCTCTATTTTATTCTGCTATTTAAGTTTTCATGTAAAATGTGTCCATTGACCTGTTTAATACATTGGGTGTTGCATAAAATTTAAAATTATTTAGTGTAGAACATGTCGGTTATGTTCTTTATCTTAATTTTGCACAAAATAATGCTATAATGTAAAGTGTTTAGCTGTAATAGGTTAGCGTTTTGTTTTAACAGAGCACGATATCGTATGTCGTGTCCTTACCTGCCGTCCAGGTGGTCCAGGTGGACCAGGCGGACCTGGTGGTCCACGTGGACAGATTCGACAACCTCGAACTGGATCCATTGGAACCGGTGCACTCGTACCAGGAGCGCCAGGGTATCCATCTTCTCCTCGATCTCCAGCAGAGCCATCTATGCCACGATCACCCGGTGGTCCCGGCGGTCCAGGTGGACATGCGTTGTTCTCCTCACATCCTGAAGTTAAAGTTGATTAATTATTTTAGGGCTAACATAACGACACCACCTGAGCAGGTCATTTAGATATATATATAACGAATAATTTTTAGTACCTGACGCTGTCGTCGAAGCCTTCAAAATGACGACCAACTTGGGACACGAGACTATAAATTGATGCTTCTAGTTCATCCGACGGGTAAAAATTCACTATATTGGGTATATATGTCTGAAGAATGAGAAATGGCAATCTCAGTCAGTGCACATAATTATGACTAGAAAAACTACAATTTCGAAACTTTTATTATGCTTATTCTCTGTTGTACAAAATCGAGTGTCGATGTCTGTTTCCGTTCTGGAGTTTTACATTCAGTTATCATTCCTTTTTTAATGCTTGCTAAGGCCTATTCCGATGCTATTTTGATAGTTTGACAATTCTCATTTCTATGTTCGATGCATTGTCTCTAATATTTTCATTATTAAGTCAAAGCGTATCGTGAATAAACTTCTACGCCAACGATAGATTGAACCTTGGTCGATTGGTTGCGAGTATCGTGCGCTAGCCACTATGCTATCTAAGAGCTGTTGTTCGGTTTGTTAAAAAACCTAGCAAAGCGAAAGAATAACAACCCACAAGCAACTCACCGCGCAATGTACACTATGACAAATATGTTACCTTACGAAAGAAAGGTTAAGGTCGACAATTTATCAAATGTAGATCCTGTGCACACTTTAGTTGAAAGTGGTTCAAATAGACCGGAAATGCCCGAAAACGTTTTACCTCCATAACAGATAGAAATTCTGAGCGATATTGGGCTTATTTCATTGAGCAATCAAGCTCTTATTTAGCTGCATAAGAGGCGTGTGACAGCCGGCGATCGATCAGATTGTGCGGGTTGTTTGTTCAGTATTTTTCTAAGTATTTTGAGTTTCAGTCCCAATATAATAAGGTCTCTATAATGCAGATTTTGGAGTAAATAAACCACTTACATAACCATTGCAATGTCAAAATATAATATTTTTATTTTAAAGACTATGTATTTATCTATCGTTATTTTATAACTATATTTGGCTGACTCACTGCACAGATTTCTGGGGTACGCTTGCCTTGCGACACGCGATTTTGGCAGTTGTTGACGAAGTTTCCACAACAGGCCGTCAAAATCTTCGCTGACCACCTAAAAAAGAAATAATTTAATGTCTGTTAGCCTACTAAAAATAAGAACAAACTAAGGTATTTTGATGCTAATATATACAGGATAAAGTTACTTTTTCAGCTTGCTTCGAATATAGATTTCCACAATGAGGAGTTCACTGGCTGAAACGATTTTTCTTCTAACTGAGCTTTCGCTCACTCCAAAACCGACAGCTATTTAACAATTTATTAGCGTAACATAGAATTATAAATAATTAGTTGTTGCTTGTGGTACACAGTTATTGAAAGCAAACTGTTCATGTATTCAGTGTTTATATATTATCTAAAGTTGTAACACAGCTTATATAGTTAAAGCCGTGCATCAAATTGACTTAACGCACGGTTAGAAAGGTTAAATTAGCTGTATTACAAATCAGTTGTAGCACAGCCGGGCGTGCGTCTAGTTATTTGTACGCACGGTTGTGTTGTTTAACTCGTTCGAACTCGTGCTGACGCACTCGTCTGAACTCGTCACAATCGTGCGTACAAATGACTTAACGCACGATAGCTGTGCTATAACTATCACTTGTAACATAGCTTATATAGTTAAAGCCGTGCATACAAATCTCTGAATGCACGGTTAGCTATATAACAAGTTATTTGCAGCATAGATAACAGTGCGTTCAGAGATTTGTACGCACGGTAACTCGTTCAAACTGTGCGTACAAATCTTTGAAAGCACTGCTGCCTATGCTACAACTATTACTTGTACAATATGACCTATTATGAAGATCAGTAATTGTAAAATTGAAGGAATGATTTTTGTTGAGAGAAGGCTATTTAGTTTCTAAATTTATTGGCAATTCTGAAGCTGTTTCAAATCAGGCTACAAGTACTAATGCTAACGCTGATGGTATGATACTACCACAGCCATCAATACAATACAATACAATACAATACAAATTTTATTCAGTTCCTATGGTACTCGTCACTGCTTCTTGTTTTCTAGTTCGATTTTAAAGTATCATTTCGAGGAAAAATCTAGTGATATGAAACTCGAAATTATAACTGTATTTCAGATGAGACCATTTAGGCCAAAATTTACTCATTTTAATTGTATTATTCTTATCTAACTATATAAATAGTAATAGTACTACAACTTTTTTGTTATAATTTTACTATTTACATGTTTGTAATGTATCATCTATTGCCTTAAAAAACATGATACGGTTGCGCTCAGTTGAGATAACATTTTATCCGTCTTGCGCTCTTAAAATGTGGTATTTCACTGATTACAGTGCATAAGATTCGAATTAGCTCGTAATTACATACATTACTACGATGATAAACATAGTTTATTCCTAAGCAGTGGACAAACTTTTGAGTAACTCTTTAGTAACAGATGTTATTGCAATTCACTGTAATGATCACATGCTTCTTTACGAGGAATCGAAACTATGATTGCTTCAATTAATCCTCGAATGGAAGCTATTGAGCTATGTACGGACAACTTGCTGGGACCGGAGTCAAGCCGCTTTTATCAAAGCAAGCGAATGGTAACACACGTCCAAACATACACTACGCACTACATTGAGCTAAACTAAACTAAACCACGCTTCATTCACAATGCGCAATGTCGTAGAACAATATTTGGCTTTGATTAATGATTTAAAACATTGGACGAACCTAAAACAGAAAACAGAGTATTGGTATTCGACTAAGTAAAGACTTACGTTGAATTCATCGTTGTACGCTTCCAGAGACATATGGACACGGTTGACTTGTCTGTAGATGATTGGCACTGATATCAGACACAATAATACAGTGCCCACGGACAGAACATGAGCAAGTATCGCTGGCGCTCCTTCCATGTTTCAAATATTTATATATCTCTGAAATCAATAGTTGTGAATGTTTTTAGCTATTTAGTTAGAGTCTTTATGAGATGCAACTTTATATTATATTGAAGATGGAAATTAAATGGAACCTTCGACGAAAGCGTAAAAACCTATTTGCTACAGTGAAATTTTTAAAAGAGTTTAAAAATACACAGATAAGAGAAATGCAAAAGAGGAACCTTGCTCAGTGTCTTAAATACGTATGTAAATTTTAATGTTATTACTGGACTAGAATTATGGGTACCAGTTTCGGCGTCTAGGCAATGGCAATTGATGTAAACCTTTGCGATCAGTACTTTTCTTGTGGGAAGAAGAGAGGAATAGGTTATTTTCAGCTTTTGAGTAGTTCCGTCTCACCCAATTAACCTTAAATATAGATAGTGTACGGCTTTTACCTGGGTTAAGTATTGGGTTAACGTACACTTTATCTTGGAGTGAACTATTTACTCGACATTTATTTTGTCAGTGTTCCTTAAATTTGGACCAGGGACATAATTTTGACCAGGGGCATAATTTGGACCAGGGGCATAACTGCGGGTGGAGAACCCAGTTTTTAGCTTCGGGCGTCCGTTTAAATGTCCAACTCCCAGATTTTCCAATCAACCTTCACTTTTCTATTGCACATTTATGTTGTGCATTTCAAACTAAAAGCCACACTGAGGTGGTCGCCATTTTATAGTTTTGCTCGTATTTAGTTCGTGGTTTGTCTACATTGATTTTGACCGACTGTATAATAGGTAAGCGTCTGGCCACCAACCCATGCACTAAGCCGTTCTTTACCGCTCGACAACATTCGATGTAACATCTTTGACGATTAAAAAGACTAAATCTAATTTCTATTTAGGAAGATGCTATGGGTATCATGTGTACATTAAGCATTGGGTTTTATCCATGTCTTAAGCAACTTTACCTATGTCTTAATCGAGTCTATTAGAAACTATAGGCTTTCCCAAAAGCTTGGGAAAAGAAAATATTCTATGCCCCAATATAATTTTTCAAAATAACTAAGTACCTAGCTTATAATCAGGAGTACAAAGCAAAGACGCATGCACAGAAACGACAAATATGGACGTTGACAGATAGCAAACCTGAAACAGAGAACTACGGATAAATTCGCATATAAATACCTAATTTATCCTCGACTTTTATGTAGTTCAGACTGCATATTATAAACTTTGAAATGTTAATGATTTTGGCTAGTCAAAATGTGACTAACAATGACAGCTTAGCGTCCTAATAGACAATCGATTTATATAGACACCAGCTATCAGCATAAGTATTCGATAACTGTCAATCAATAATCATTTTTAAAACAACACAAACAACTGATAATAACTACTGTTTGCAGTAAGACTGAGAATAGATTATTTGAAGCGTGAAATTTAATCGGCACTTTTGAGTTGTTTTTTAAAGGAGATACTTTTTTAAACACAAAATATTTTAATATTTCGTACAAACTGTTCGGTTTCATGGTGGTGGCGGTGTTTTCTTGGCTGGGTATAAATTAATCAAGCTTGTCACCAAAACATCGTATGTAATTATCATTTATAACATGAATTTGACACATATCGATACAGGTATTAAGTCTTTGTGTCACACTTATGAGTATATACACACAAGTGAAAATATATGTGTATTATTATGTCTATATATATATATATAATAAATATTATTAGTTATATATTATCGCTATTTGCATTATGTGCGGTGTAGATTAGTACATAAATATATAATGTCTTTGAAGCTGCCATACAGAAATGTAAATTTAAACATGATTGGAGATAAACAACTTACCAGTTTAAGGCATTTCAATGTGCGGTCCTTTGTTCACAGCTAGAGGTAATTGTAAAACTGTGGGACGAATGTCGTTAATATTGATGAAGTCATTATCGTCTTTTAGCCTGAAACTATTTAATGAAATTTTTAATGTTAAAACAAACAAAAATTAATATTCATGTTGCAGCAGCAAAATAAACTGAGACTATTTAAGCGTTTCGTATAAAATAATACTTTTCTCAATGCTATAAAAGTGATACCCCTTCGAAGTCGAAAGATGATGGGATTTGAAGTGTAGTCGTGCTGAGTGCAAAGTGCTGAGGTCGAACAAAGCTTACCGCCTGAAGATTGTAGTCAGAAGATAAATTTCTAACTGTTTTAAGTGCTATCTCACAAGCTTTGTAGCTTTGTGCCGCTTATTTCTGGCCGGTGAATAGCGGGGTCCACTCAGCAATTCAAGTATGGATGACAGAAACAAAAAAGCCTGTTATATCTCGTACTGACTATATTTGGGGCCCAAGTTACGCTGAGGGGTAATACGTTATATCGTTAGAAAAAAGAACAGCTTACAGCTGGTGGTTCGGAGTGCGACAGCCCCTCGATTTGGCCTTACGCTTAGTGTGTGTCTCATGTAAGGACCTAAGTTTAGGCTAAGGCTTATGCTTAACATATCGATAACGGCAAGGCATTACACTTCGGCCACCTCAGGGTTACTTTGGCCATATTTGTTAAGGATGGGTATGGGATAGCCTTCCTCCACGAAAGCCTCACGTTTGGCACCGGCATTGCTTCACAAAGTTTCGTCTAACACATGAAGCTTTTGTGATATTACCATTCTGGTGCATTTTGTGGCTAAGACTTTTTTATGCTTAGTATATCGAGAACGACGTGCCATGCTTTACACTTTGGCCTTTCAGGGTTTTATTGGCCATATGGATGGATATAGGATGGCCTGCCCCAATGAAAACCTCACCTTTGGTACCGGCGTTGCTCCATAAAGTTTCGTCTAAGACATGAAGTGTCTGGTCCTTTCTGAGCGCAATATTTGTATCGCTTTTAAAACTGAAAGAAATGTAAAAAAATGGTAATATTGTTTATATACTAGTTGTTGTTTTATTGTTTATTTTATTTTTGTATTATTTCGTTTCATGAGCAAAGGGAGACTATTCACCAGACCAGAGGTAAGCAGATGTATGTCTAGACGAGCGAGCTAGCAAACCAGGCAGCCGTACCGAGCTAAGAACGCCAAAATACTATTAATAATAATCAAGAGTCATCAATCAACTAAGTTTACACATTTCTACCGGAGTTCAACTTCATACGCGGTTAAATTCGAAAATGGTTGTAATGCATGAGAACCAAAGCATATTTACCAAAATCAATCCACTAAACTACTGCTTAATCATGTCAAATGGTCCCTCTAGCGGATCATCTCAAGTTTACCCGACTCAAATATTCTAATAACGTTTTGTCTTGTTAAGCCTAAGTCTAAACCTAAGTCTATGTCCAAGCTTTAGCCTAAGCTTAGCCTAGACCCTCAGTGAAAATTAACATTTTTGCTGTATGTTGTATTCGTTTTAAGTTTCTCCTTCTGTTATAGGGAGGATTTTTTTATGATCTGAATTAATTTAAATTTTGGTAGTTAGCAATAATTATTAAAACATTAACTTTCTGAGAATCCAAAGAAGCCATCCTTTAGTGCATATGGACAGAGAGGGGCTGCCCCTTTTGTCGTTTTTACGCCACCGCTAGAAAATGCAGGTAGTACTCTCATGTATGAACATTAATTGCACAATTGCAACCGTCAACTGTAAGGCATTTTGATTCAAGTGAGTTTTAGTAGTTCTATGGCCAATTAGATGTATTAAATATGTCACATACTATCGTATACAATTGCGTCTTTTTCGCAGAAAGAAATATATAAAAAATTTAATTTTTCTCATTTGCTCTGCGTCCATAAAACGTTGTAATAGTTTGGTTCTACGGCGTGAGCGATGGATGATTTCGAATGTAAACGGCTTTATGTAGAAATCAGTACTTTTTGTTTCTACGGCGTGAGCGATGGATGATTTCGAATGTATATAAACGGCTTTATGTAGAAATCAGTACTTTTTGTTTCTACGGCGTGAGCGATGGATGATTTCGAATATAAACGGCTTTATGTAGAAATCAGTACTTTTTGTTTCTACAGCGTGAGCGATGGATGATTTCGAATGTAAACGGCTTTATGTAGAAATCAGTACTTTTTGTTTCTACGGCGTGAGCGATGGATGATTTCGAATGTAAACGGCTTTATGTAGAAATCAGTACTTTTTGTTTCTACGGCGTGAGCGATGGATGATTTCGAATGTAAACGGCTTTATGTAGAAATCAGTACTTTTTGTTTCTACGGCGTGAGCAATGGATGATTTCGAATGTAAACGGCTTTATGTAGAAATCAGTACTTTTTGTTTCTACGGCGTGAGCGATGGATGATTTCGAATGTATATAAACGGCTTTATGTAGAAATCAGTACTTTTTGTTTCTACGGCGTGAGCGATGGATGATTTCGAATGTAAACGGCTTTATGTAGAAATCAGTACTTTTTGTTTCTACGGCGTGAGCGATGGATGATTTCGAATGTAAACGGCTTTATGTAGAAATCAGTACTTTTTGTTTCTACGGCGTGAGCGATGGATGATTTCGAATGTAAACGGCTTTATGTAGAAATCAGTACTTCTTGTTTCTACGGCGTGAGCGATGGATGATTTCTATGTAAACGGCTTTATGTAGAAATCAGTACTTTTTGTTTCTACGGCTTGAGCGATGGATGATTTCGAATGTAAACGGCTTTATGTAGAAATCAGTACTTTTTGTTTCTACGGCGTGAGCGATGGATGATTTCGAATGTAAACGGCTTTATGTAGAAATCAGTACTTTTTGTTTCTACGGCGTGAGCGATGGATGATTTCGAATGTAAACGGCTTTATGTAGAAATCAGTACTTTTTGTTTCTACAGCGTGAGCGATGGATGATTTCGAATGTAAACGGCTTTATATAGAAATCAGTACTATTTTGTTTCTACGGCGTGAGCGATGGATGATTTCGAATGTAAACGGCTTTATGTAGAAATCAGTACTTTTTGTTTCTACGGCGTGAGCGATGGATGATTTCGAATGTAAACGGCTTTATGTAGAAATCAGTACTTTTTGTTTCTACGGCGTGAGCGATGGATGATTTCGAATGTAAACGGCTTTATGTAGAAATCAGTAGTTTTTTTGTAACCCTAAAACGCATTTCTTTCCACTGTCTATTTTGCTGAACATGAAAGTCTGCAATAAATTTCAGAATTTTTATATGAACAATAATCATTTAACATTTAATATTAACGTTCAGTTGAACTTATTACAGCAACGGTGATTGAAGGACTTTTAGCATTGAACATTTTTACACGTAGGTCGATCCATCAATGGATTCTTCAGTTGTAAAATTTCATACCCTAATAGTAGAGTTATTACCATCTTACCAATTTATTAATATATATATGCTATCTGCGCTTTTATTTATTTTTATACGGCGGTGTATTTCCAATTTTGGTTTTCTAAAACTTCAAAAATATTTTATCGAGGACATTGGTTATTAGTGATCATAGGCGTAATTATAGGGGGACGGGGGGACAAATCCCCTCTACTTTTTGGCATTTAAGTAATCGTTCCCCCCACTTTTTTGACTGATAAAATTTTTAGTGCTCTGTAATAAACGCACGTGGTTATAAATTATATGTGTTTGCCATAACCTGTCCCCCCACTTTTTTTGGATTTGCGCCAATGTTAGTGATGTGGGACGTTTCGGTCCCTAAAAAGGGGTCAAAATATATTGCCAGTTCATATGAGTGTTCTATTGTTTTGTATCGCATTTGGGAGAATTTCATCGGCTCTACGTTGAAAAAACAGAATTGCAGACTATGTAATGTGACTTAAACCGTCTATTTATTTGTATTATATGCCTATTTAATGTTTGCTTAGGTTTATTAGTTTCCTGTAGATTTGTTATAAAGCCAAACAGGGGTCGTATAACCTTACATATTCAAGCTCAAATTTAAAATTCTTTACGTCTCATCAAGTAGTTTGTACTTACTTTTAAATTTTTTGCCCTTGATGGTGTAATTTGCAGAAACTATATTTTCGGGTAATTTATTGTATAGAAAAATTGAAAAATTACAACTAGATTAAACGGGAGTTCGGATTACGCTACTAGAGGCGCTGCTCAATTTCGTATACATTATAGAGTTAAAAATTACAAGTAGGTTAAACGGCCGTTGGGATTACGCCACTTGAGGCGCTGCTCAGTTTTGTGTACATTCTAGAGTTCAAAATCAGAAGTAGGTTAAACAGCAGTTGGGATTACGCCACTTGAGGCGCTATTCAGTTTTGTGTACATTCAAGTTAAAAATTACAAGTAGATTAAACGGCAGTTGGGAAATTACACCACTTGAGGCGCTGCTCAGTTTTGTATACATTCTAGATATAGAAATTACAAGTAGGTTAAACGGCAGTTGGGATTACGCCACTTGAGGTGCTGCTCATTTTTGTGTACATTCTAGAGTTAAAAATTACAAGTAGGTTAAACGGCAGTTGGAATTTTACGCCACTTGAGGCGCTGCTCAGTTTTGTGTACATTCTAGATTTAGAAATTACAAGTAGGTTAAACGGCAGTTGGGATTACGCCACTTGAGGCGCTGCTCAGTTTTGTGGATTTAGAAATTACAAGTAGGTTAAATGGCAGTTGGGAATACGCTACTTGAGGCGCTGCTCAGTTGTGTGTACATTCTAGAGTTATAAATTACAAGTGAGTTATACGGCAGTTAGTAATGTGCCACTTGAGGCGCTGCTCAGTTTTGTGTACACTCGAGAGTTAAAATTACAAGTAGGTTTAACGGCAGTTGGGATTGCACCACCTGAAGCGTTACCCAAATGTTATGTACACTCAAGGAGACGTTTGATATAAAAATATTGCAAATTCAAATACCCAACTTTATTAAGTTATTAATACTTATTTTGGAATTCATAGATTTTACCGACATTATAACATATGATAAATTGTTCAAATAGTCTTTATACGACGATTTTAGGTTTTTAATTTATATGCATTGTTGTAGTTGACTGCACATAGCAGTTTTAGTAGTCGTCATTTTCGGCTGCAACCTGATGTACTAAAAACAAATATTTTAAAACCTGACTAAAACATTAGGTAAACAGTAGGGAGGTAAGCAGAAGATAAGTAGCTAATGGAACTATATCAATCATATATTTTTTGCTCATTGTATTTATTTTAATTTTTTTTACAATATTGAATTGTTATAACACAATGCCATGTTTTGAGTTTAAACTGGGGCAATTAAAAATTTCGATAAATGTTAATAGCCAAAGGTTTTAATATTTGCCCGTGGTGCAATGATAGATTTTGCATCTTGCGCTCTTTTCGATGATTCATTGCATGGTTGGTCGCAACCGAAGCCATATTTTCCCAACCACAAGCCATGAAGATATGTCGATTTCGACACGAAAATTCTGTTTATCTTCCGAGCAAAGTCGTGGCCATTTTACAGGCAGGTTGTACCCGGAACCAACTTGGCCTTTAGTCTCTTGCCCAAGAAGATTATGCGCACGGGGGGGGCAGCAACACGCAACGTCATTATTGCGATAGAATGACATTGATGTGGTTGCCTCACGTATGTATATATTTTGTAATTAGATCGCGGGTGCTGATTTCCCGTTTCGTGTCTATCGATGTCAGATTTGCCAAATCGCAAGCCGGGAAGCGAAGAATTAGTACTTATATAATGAGTCTGATTAGTTTTACCGCCAATAAAAAACAATGTGATTTCTCTGCAATTTGAAATACCAAAATAATATTTTCACTTTTTTGTAACTTTTCTTGTGTATCGTGATGTAACATTATGTGCTTATTATCGTAGAATGAATGCGGTTCTTTATAAATACCAATTATGCATTGTAAAACGTTCATACATTTTTATATTTAGTCCCCAAAATTTGAGTAGTATATATAGTCAACGTCGTAAAGTTGTTGAAAATACCGACACCATAAAATGTGATTTCTCTGAAATTTGAAATACGAAAATAATATTTTCTTATTTTGTAACTTTTCTTGTGTATCGTAATGTAACATTATGTGCTTATTATCGTAGAATGAATGCGATTCTTTATAAATAACAATTATGCATTGTGAAACGTTCATACATTTTTATATTTAGTCCCTAAAATTTGACTTGAATAGCATATAGTTAACGCCGAAGTTGTTGAAAATACCGACACCATAAAATGTGATGAATCTTGGTATAGATTTTGGCTTAAGTTTTTACAGCTAGACTGAACGTATTTCGTTTTTACAGCAGAATCTAATTTTAATATGCTTTCATGTTTAAAATTAGGTGAAACGGAACTAATGTATATTATATAAACATTAATTTGTTAAACTAATACCACTATTAATGAGACCACATTAATTATATTTTTGCTGTCTCAGCGCGTAGAGGTTTTTATTAGTAATCTGGATAAATTTTGGCACATGTATTAAAATAAGGTATAGATTTGTGTATAAATATACGCCTATTCGCCTCATAATGCAATTAGCTCTGAATGAAATATATACGATGATACTTTTATACGTATGACATGGATTTCCAAGACCGTTCGTTTAAAAGCGGAGTGTGATGCGCCTTGTATATACCACGGTGGTGGTATGTAGCTATTGCTTTATTGGTGTATCACTATTGACTAAGCACATGTGATTTTTGAACTTATGACCACATAGAATGTATGTAGGTATACTTAAACATTGATAAGAAAGTGAGCTCCGAAAATAGTGGTTCCAAACGGGAGCGTGGGGGAGCCACCATAGGTACTAAGTTGGGCCATAAAAATTTTAAGAAAATGAAATATATGAAAAGAGAGGGAACAGTAGATTTTTCAAGGATGGGTCGAGGTCCGAGCCTCCTCCCAACGTCAAAAAATGTGTGGATCCGTCAGTGTGTCCGGATTCGAACATCCGACATTGCGATTTACAGTTGTACGCGCTCCCAACTTAGCTACCGGGCTACTAAGATATTAACACGGCTTGATATAGATATTATAGATTTTTTCTATATTTGTTTTTATTTTATTAGATGCTATATTTTCACCACGCTATAACTAAAAATTTTTTTATGTAAATAACTTTTGACAATGTCTTTTGTGTTCTATGTAATAATATAAAATAATAAAAATAATATGTAATAACATTGTAGTAAATAATAACCTTAATATAATAAAATACAGATTATATATTCGTTGATAATTTACATCTGCAATAAACAAAATCTATCTGCTTTCCCTAAGTATAAACTATATATACATATATATATATATATATACATATATATATATAAATACATATATATATATCTTACAAGAATATTGTTCTTTAGCCTAGAAAATTTATATGTGACACAAAATGTAAAACTTAGAACATATATTTTAACTTAGAACATATATAACTTTTAATTGTTAACCTTGTTAGATTAATTTCAAAAGTTAAAAAAATTATCAAGTTAAGTGTCTAATAATTGAGAAAAAAACTATTCGGCAACATTTTATGTTCAGCAAAGCGTGTAAAGGTGAAACGAGTGTCTTTTTTAAGAGCATATTATATATGTCACCTGAACAAACAATTTTTTAATGTCATATATCACAGCAATATGTACTTAAAAAATATACATCACCAGATATATACACAAATATATAATAGTCTAATACTATACCTATATATTATTAATAATAAGAAATATATATTAAATATAATGGTTTTTTTATAAAATTATAAAAAAATGTCGTGAACAGCATGAATTTACCTAAGACGATGCTGTCAGAAATATTTGTTTAAACATTTGAAAGTTGAGTGAACTTCATGGCCAAAGGAAGAAGTTTTCTAAGATATTCATAGCGGCACTTCATTGATCGAAGGAACGTGTGTGTCACTAAATATTGGCATTTGTGATCAAACTACAACATGAAATATAGGGCTTATAAATATATTATAAACTTTCATAATAACACGCTGTAAAAATGTTAAATAAAAATACATTTAAAACTATACAAATGTAAAAAATTGGTAGTTTACGAATCCAGCCTTTGGGTGTAGTAACACAGTTCTAGTGTGCGCGGCTGCAGCTCTATATATTATTGTCGACCATACGGAAATATTGCGTGGTAATAGGGGAAAGGGATTACCGCCCCCCCTTTGAAGCGCCGGACCTAAAAGGTCGCCTGACCCCAGTTGGCGCCGCCAGAGGCGCCGAACCCATTAGCGCCGGAGGTCTCACGCCCTGCCTCCCATGCCCGCGCCCGACCGGCTGACCACTGGCTGGTCTTCGAATGCTGGCTTCAATATCCGAGAACCCGACTACCCCCTACGACCTCGGACTTCGGGCATGAATGACTGAAATATACCAACATTCCTAATCAAACATATACACAAAAGAGAAAATTTACTAGCTGTATAGCACGACGCTATCATGCGTGCGTCCGTATTAAGGTGCGTACTCCATGGTAGTTCTTTTGTCAAATTCGTGAACTGAATGGGTTAAAAATTTTCGGTGACAATTCTACCATAAGTGTTCCGTGATGTACGAACGTAATTTCAATACGCACACATTTGCATGTTCATCAGGTTTTTCGGGTTCATCAACTATCATGAGTTACACATCTGTGTTGGAGGATTATAAGTGTACTAATGTGATGACTGAGGACAGTATCTAGGTGTTGCTGTATCGCAAATTATGTCTGCGCCCATAAGAAATCAAATCGTGATTTGTGGATGACATTGGCTTTAAGGCCATGAACTGCTCTGCCAAAACAACAACAAAGATGATCTGAGGTGGAATGGAGTATTTTTGTGGCGCATTATTATTTCGTGATTTTGACAGAAAGAACAGTCATATTATATGCACCTTCAAATGGACCTTCAAATGGACCTTCAAATGGACCTTCACACATAAATTGCAATAGCCAACTACCAAGAAACAAAACGACAATAATAGTTTTAAAAGTACATATGTATTGTACAATCTATGGCGGTCACACTACATATATAATTTTAAAGAACTAAATCAAATTTGGAACTTATGTAATCTGTTTGACGTCGTTCTCAAATTTAGGCTAATTATTTTAAAACAAACATGTTTTCTTAAATATTATCTGTATTCTGTCTCTCTTGAACGAAAATATATAAAATCAATAAAGATAATTCTTACCTTTCCCTTTCGTGTTTTACCAAGTTGTTTCAAGTTAAAACCGATTTCAGGCTTTTAGCTCTAGATTTTCGTTTCAATGTACCTACTATTAAACTAACACTATATATCAGTATAACATCAATCAAAGCCTAACAAACTATGTTGTACGAATTAAGTATGCCCAAAAAATTTAGATCCATTACTTTAACTTTTAGTACTATTAGTCTGTAAAATTATTTTTTATTTATTGTCTAGGTTTACAAATATTATTACATTTTGTACAATGAACTGGTCTGTAAAATTTAATTTTGCTTACTTAGTTATCTATTTAGGTAAAATGTACCTGGAATTAGATCTTTTCCAAACGCACACAATTCCACCTTGTCTTTATGCAGTATTTACCTGTCATGTGTCTACACACATCAACGAAATGAATTTCTGTATTGTATACCTAAGAATTTTATTTTAGAGCATAGCTACACAGTCAGTAGGCGCCAAATCTGAACTTAAACTAGGAACATATATCCTACCTCTAAGTATTGATCATGTTTGCTCTAAAGTCTTTTTGCATTTTGTTTGGTCAATTTCGCGAAAGATCAAACCTTAGGGCAAGGCATGTCTCTTCACGCAGGGCTGTCCAACTTTATCTACAGAGTCAGGTACATATTCGATATTCGCACGAATAAGTAAACGTGTTTGCAACCTAAAAATTATGTGCAGAACTAATTCGTTTTTTGCTGAGTTTTGAAAAATATCTTAAGTAGGGTCCAAGTTAAACTGAGCGGCGTAACGTTATATCCTTAAAACGTACAGCTTAGTGCGGAGTTCTGCAAATTTGCGCGAGTTATATTTTATCTGGGAATTCTGAGTTACATTTTCCTGAGTACAAACTAGCTTCAGCTGACTTTGGCATTGAACTGGCTAAGTCCACAGTTAAGCATTGTAGACGTGAGTTTGAACTTAGTAAAGTAATGTACGTTATACACAAAATTTGAGATTTGTCAGATCTGAGTTAGATAAATCTGACTCGCGCTGAGTTAAATTTCAAACTCAAAGTTCTACTCTCAGGTAAAAGTAACACATTCTGATTTAGAATTGTGCTTCAAGTCCGGGCTATGTTCTGGGTTACTTTCTGTGTAACAGTCTGAAATAGTTCGATCCGGTTTTAGATGTCTAAAACTATGCAATTCAAGCTGACTTAACTCAGGTAAATTTCCAGTGAGATTTCCGCTAAGTAGTGTTAGACTTAGTATAAAGGATGTATATAAGCCTAACCATAGGCTTAGGCTTCGGATTTAGCTTAGTATGTCGAGCATTGCTTAAGACACATACAGCTTACGCCTTTCTGCTTAACGATAGCCTTAAGCTGTATAGGTTTTGTTTTTTGTTTTCTGATTTGTTCATTTATGTTTACTTAAAGTAGAAATTAAGCTCTGAAACACATCCGGACGTCTATTTCAGAGTCGTATGGATGACCAACCAAGCATTCATGTAAAATTGTACAAAATTAGTCTTTACACTTTATGTTGAAATAGCATAACAGATAATATACCAAACATATATTCCAAATTACAGATTACAGCTTAATTCTACGAAGCAATTACTTTTTTGTCGATTTTATGCAGTAAGAGTATATATTTTCATGCAAAACGTTAGCAAGTTATGAAATCCCAAGTATTGTCGTAAAAGGCTAAGTGAAGAGGTAAGATTGACCATTTGAATATGGAAGTGGTCCAACGATGTCGACGTTGATGTGAGTGAATCGCCTGACCGTAAGCAGAAATTAACGTTGTGCGACGTATGACCTTGTTCTTCTGACACTAGAGACATCAGCGCGCCCACTGATGTACGTCTCAGTTGATGTTTGGCTACATGAATCTGTCCATACCGAGGCGTTGCGTCGCACGAATGTCCGGATGAGAGAGCGAATGCAAGGCATGAAGATGCAGTTTGGCGGCAATGCTCGTTGAGAAGGCGCACAGGACTGGCTTTTCTGTTATGGGCAACCGGAACCACTTGACCTTCAGCGAACTGTCACTCCATTGAACATATGCGCATCGGCCAACTTGCGGCAGTCGATGTACGTGGACACAGCGTGAAAAACGCGTCAGCTCCGTATTTGCTTGTGACACTGACGTGTTCAGTATTGTCTGTAAATTCTGCAATGATCGTAAGATGACGACTCTCGTGTGGTGATTGACGTTCGGATCGGGTTTGAAGCGCCAAGTTCATTCGGTTATGATCCGTCAGGACGTGGAAGCTTGGGGCTTCGACCAAATGACATAATTAACGGATCGGCAGAGAGTATCGATAAAAGTTCTCTGCTGAAGGTATTGTAGCGGTCTCGACCGACGTGAGTTTTCTTCTACGGAAGGCCAGCGGTTCCGATTTGCCACGGTTGTGTTGTTGAAGGACTGCACTGATTGCAATGTTTAAAGCGTCCACAAGGTATTTTGACCGGAGCGTTTCCCTTTGTATAGATCAAAAGAGTGCTTGAGCCAGAGCCTCTTGTGCACGATTGGAATGCGGTTGTTGAAATGGCCTTCCAGTGAAGCCTACTTGTTGGGTTTTGCGTTACGAACAAGCTACGTAAAGTAGCGCTGTCAGTTGTGCAACCGAGCAATGAAGCGATGATAGAAACCCGAACACCCCGATGATCTCCTGAGGCTTCTCCTTACGCGTTGGGCACCGGGAAATCGGGTTCGTCTCTGAGCGGGCGGATGCCTTCGTTTCTGACGTGGTGATTAAAGAACTAGAGAGATGACACTTGGAATAGATTCCTATCGTCGTTGATTGTTACCGAGTCGACGCATGCGTTTGAACAGGGTCTTGAGACGTTGCTGGTGCAAGTCGACTTCACAGCTTGCAATGAAAATATCATTTAAGTAAGCGTAGGCAAAGTCCAAGCCCCGAATGACCTGATCCATGAAACGCTGAAGATATCGCGCAGCGTTACTTCGAAGACCGAAGAGCATCCGCCCATATTCAAACAGTCCGAAAGGAGCAATGATGGCTGTCTTCAAAATGTCGACCATCGCCACCGGGATCTGGTGATAAGCCCCAACCAGATGGACCTTTATCGTTTTGCCAGCGAGGTGCTTTGCGGAATCCTAGACGTGAGGGATCAGGTTACGATCTGGCGCGACTGAGTTTTTGAACCCCTGTCATTACCACACGGTTCGCCAATCGCCACTTGTCTTCGTAACTATATGGATGGACGAGCAGCAGTTGCTCGATGAGGGTCGGATGATATCAACAATTGACCACGTGTTCAAACCCATGCTTCGCAGCCTTAAGTTTACGCAGAGGAGAGACGCCCTTAGACGCCTGTGGAAACTGATAATTGAAAGCAAATTTTAGAAATAACTTCGAGGAACGACAATAGTGAAACTAAGTCTATAGCGCCACAGGCATATGGACCATTTGCTGTAATTTTATATGAATATAGTTTATTCAAAATGCAAAATGTCCTTTCCTATTCTTTCAGTACCGCCAGTTTTGTGTGTCAAATAGATTCCGAATTTACGTATTTCACCGCGCGTAAGCTATCCGTTGTAGTTGGCATTTTGTCCGTAGACTGCCGCACTCGGCCTAAAACATAATCTGTCTTTATTGACCGTCCCAGTACAACGTCAACTTTACTTCTCCCACCATTTAAAACAAACATTTTACTAAAAACCAACCGAATGATCTGTATTGACCGTCCCAGTACAACGTCAACTTTACTTCTCCCCACCATTTAAAACAAACATTTTACTAAAAACCAACCAAATGATCTTTATTGACCGTCCCAGTACAACGTCAACTTTACTTCTCCCCACCATTTAAAACAAACATTTTACTAAAAACCAACCGAAATGATCTTTATTGACCGTCCCCTGACAACGTCAACTTTACTTCTCCCCACCATTTAAAACAAATATTTTACTAAAACCCAACCGAAATGATACACGAGCGACAATTATGATGGGATTTGACAAGGAGGCGTCAAGCTTGCAAAACGCTAGTGCGCGAGTACAATACCACGACAGGTTCCAATCAACAAGCATTGAAGCAACGTTATGTATTTTAGCGCAGTTAGGTGTTACACCGAAATTAACCTAAATTGCATATAGCTGCGTTGAATAGATACGGACTAAATTGATTCTTTCTAAATTTAATCAGATTTTGAAAGACGAACGTTTTTCATTAATACAGAATCTCAGTTAAAAATGAAAAGCCATGTCTGTACGAACTGCCATTACGGTAGCTGCTCGTTATTCAACTCATTAACGATGGTTCTCGAACCAATGATTTGACATCAAGAATCTTATAAAATACTGCTGACTGCGCTCATAAATGACATTTTTATACGCCAATTTGTCACGATTTTACTACCTTTTAATTAGCACGTTTTCACGAAAAGCAATTGGTTTGTGTTTTATTGAAGTGAGTCAAAGCATATATCTTTAATAATTTGGCAACATGTGACAACGGTATATTATTGGTATGCTTTATACGTTCAAACGTAATTTTTTACAACTGTCGTTATCCGGTACGACGGGACGAGGGCGAGCAGAATTTTCATAACAATTTAATCGATATATATCCGACCGCATTTGACAGGGGAGAGTTATGCCCGGTGTGATTTATACTATCCAAACGAAATTGTCAAGATTCCAGTATTCCAATATTGAAAACATGTTAAACTTGAAATTAACGATTTTAAGGAACGGATGTGCCAGAAATTACAACTGGTCAAGAGAACGTTACAGTTACCCATCGCTACATGAATAGAAAGAGCGGTCTGAGGCGGCGGCTATTCATCTATTTCGATACAACTTTTCTACCCAAGGATTCCGGGGTCTTCCGGATGAGCACATGGTTCTCAATTAAACCCTGCATAATCGTGAGGTTAAATTTGAGATAAAGATATTCGCATGTATCGCATCTCTGATTAAATTGAAGTAATTGTCGAAGGCACGTTACCGCCCTGGCCTGGTTAATACTGCTATCCGTCAACAATATACCTAAGGTTTAGATTATAACTATCATAAACCGCGACACTTTCAAAATGCATAGCTTCTTTGACATTGCCTTGATTATTTTTATGTTTTAAATAGGTTTAGTCGTTTAGGACTTGAATTTGTATACAAATACGTACCGATTATGAACAAATACTACAAGTCACAGGGAGGAATCAAAGCCAGTATGCTTGATTGCAAATCAGGTTCATCATTGTGCTATATTTGAAGTGACTGCTTGTAGCCTTAAGGCTGCGCAAAGCCATCAATCAATAATGCGCTTAAATTATTTAATACATGTCGAATTTACTTAATACACAGCTTCGCAAAGTAGTCTGGTTGTTCTCGAACAAGTACTTACGCTAAATATGGATTATAGGTAAAGTATGCAAATGCTAAAGTGTAGAAATTTATTTCAGACAAGCTACCCTGTCGGAAACACATACTATGTGTCAAGAAATTTCGTTTGAAACCGAAAAAGTTTTCTTCTTAACAGAAGAATGTCACAGCAGTCATATTGCTATCAACAATAGAATTTATGCGCCTGGACTACATATAGTTATTTAAGTATACACTT
Organism: Trileptium ribeirensis; assembly: GCA_030248225.1. Taxonomy (NCBI): domain Eukaryota; kingdom Metazoa; phylum Nematoda; class Enoplea; order Enoplida; family Thoracostomopsidae; genus Trileptium; species Trileptium ribeirensis. The sequence goes on from JASANE010021446.1 coordinate 27,575, forward strand.
TACGACGGTTCAGCATAATATATGGTTTTTGAAACATGTCAAATTATTTGACTTCAGCGTTTGCGAATATGCTGTCTATGAAATAGCAAGAATGAATTCAGACCTGGTAAAGTTGATAATATGATTTTCGATGTCATCAATTCTCGGAATTCCTAAATGTTTTCACCTCAATTGTAGTCAACAAATCCGAGACGTTTGCTGCATGCCATTTTGCCTGGCATGCAGACTCCAGCGGTCGGATCTGAAAAGGCTTTTATGACTATAACAGATACGTGCAGTGCAGTGCAATTAAAGCTGTAATGCGCACTCTGACAGAAGGTGAAATCAATGTCACAACAAAAACAACTACCATATCAACGTCTATGTTTATACACATGTGTAATATAAATGCCTACATAGAAGAAATCATAGTGCTAACGGTCATGTTAAAGCACGCTGTCATTACCCGTGCCCAGGAAATGTTGACTAATGTTTATTTACGAAAGTGTTTATCGCTATATTTATGGTTCTGTTTTAAAATTTTAACAGTTGAACGACAGTTCTTATATTTTAAGACATTAACAATAGATCCTTACAGCGTAAAATTGTGTATAAAAAGTATCAAGATTGCTAAGGTCATTAAATGTCGACGGAAGACGTACTACTTTACTCCTCTAGGTCTGTGAAACTAAAATAGTTCTAAAATCGCTACGGACGCACTGTGGGCATATCTCTAATTTTATGGTTATTTGTACAGCGTTTATTAATTTCAGTAAGGCCTTAATTTACAATTATTAGAGCGGTCAGAAAATCTGTAGTAATCAGGCAACCCGATTTGAAAATGGCTTGGTTTGATATTTTTCTAACGATGATGAACAGTTAAGGCTTCAACAGAAATACATTGCAGCACTGTGCAAAGGATACATTATAATGATATATATTCATCATTTCTGTCAATTACACTTTGTTGAGCGGGAAGGAAAGTACACAAGTGTACAAGATGCTATTGCGGAAGTAACCCTTACACTTGGACTTTTGGAAAATCCATTGTTTCTCGCGGATTGCAAAGGTTCCTGGGCTGTAAAGTATGCCGGTATGCTGAGAATGCCCTAAGATGAGTGCCAAGCACTTATAATCTATCGCCAGCGTATCTCACTATTGTGTCGCAATTTTGCTTGTCATCAAATGCTGTAAAAAAATGCGCGATGCTTTTAAATATTGAAGATTTGTAAATTTGATGATATTAAGGTTGACCACAGTCGAATCTTTTGTGACAAGAGCACCCAAAACCCATCGATGCGTATGTCGTAAACCAGACAGGAACCTGTATTTCCGAGCCGTGCTATTGCTGTTAGTACTTCGAAATACCCATTTAGTCGATAATATTGTAAACATACTGTGGTTTCCTTACAATATTTGCTATATTAAAATTTTTGTCCCTCGTGTATTGGCATATATATACAAAAGTCAATTTAGCTATGAATTATGTTGAAGATGTCGGCTTATACATTATGTTCACACACATAGAGCGTTTTTTATAGAAAACATATATAAAACAAATTTTAGTATATGATTCGTTTTTATTTATGTGGCTGGCATTCATAAGTTTGTACGGCTAGAACAAGTCACTCCGCATTGCCGAGCTCAATATCAAAATTGAGCACCGGCATTTTTAGTAATAACACAATGACTATGTTGTTTCGCTGAAAGTATTTGAATGGATGTGGAATTGGAGAAGTGGACGAATTGGAATTGTAAATTGGTCCATAGTCTATTTGTCTATTAACAAATGCTAATATCTAAAAAGACCAAATACGGCTCCACAAGGAATACATGTCCCTACCAATTCAATCGTGCGAAAACATCTATATAATCGAATTTTTTGGAACCAAAAAGCGTTACGATATCATTAGTTTTTCATCGAGTACTTATGAAACATGTTTCAAATTAAGCTTAGAAGCCGTATTGCAGCGAAATGTTGTGCTACTGCTTGGAAGAAAGTGGCTTGCAGAACCTGTGCACCATTTATCTTAACCAATTTCATTTGCTGTTGGATACTTTATTTTTTATTTTTCTATGTGTACAAATTTTAAAAGGTAGGGATGGTCTTTGAAATTATAAGCTGACTTATCACTAAAGTTCACATAAGCTTAGAAGCCGTATTGCAGCGAAATGTTGTGCTACTGCTTGTAAGAAAGTGGCTTGCAAAACCTGTGCACCATTTATCTTAACCAATTTCATTTGCTGTTGGATAATTTATTTTTATTTTTCTGTGTGTACAAATTTTAAAAGGTAGGGATGGTCTTTAAAATTATAAGCTGACTTATCACTAAAGTTCACATAAGCTTAGAAGCCGTATTGCACCGAAATGTTGTGCTACTGCTTGTAAGAAACTGGCTTTCAAAACCTGTGCACCATTTATCTTAACCAATTTCATTTGCTGTTGGATAATTTATTTTTATTTTTCTATGTGTACAAATTTTAAAAGGTAGGGATGGTCTTTAAAATTATAAGCTGACTTATCACTAAAGTTCACATAAGCTTAGAAGCCGTATTGCACCGAAATGTTGTGCTACTGCTTGTAAGAAAGTGGCTTGCAAAACCTGTGCACCATTTATCTTGACCAATTTCATTTGCTCTGTTGGATAATTTATTTTTATTTTTCTATGTGTATAAGTGTTAAAAGGTAGGGATGGTCTTTGAATTTATAAGCTGACTTATCACTTAAAGTTCACATAAGCTTAGAAGCCGTATTTGCAGCGAAATGTTGTGCTACTGCTTGTAAGAAAGTGGCTTGAAAAACCTGTGCACCATTTATCTTAACCAATTTCATTTGCTGTTGGATAATTTATTTTTATTTTTCTATGTGTACAAATTTTAAAAGGTAGGGATGGTCTTTAAAAATTATAAGCTGACTTATCACTAAAGTTTACATAAGCTTACAAGCCGTATTGCAGCGAAATGTTGTGCTACTGCTTGTAAGAAAGTGGCTATGCAAAATTTGTGCACTATTTATCTTAACCAATTTCATTTGCTGTTGGATAATTTATTTTTATTTTTCTATGTGTATAAGTGTTAAAAGGTAGGGATGGTCTTTAAATTTATAAGCTGACTTATCACTAAAGTTCACATAAGCTTAGAGGCCGTATTGCAGCGAAATGTTGTGCTACTGCTTGGAAGAAAGTGGCTTGCAGAACCTGTGCACCATTTATCTTAACCAATTTCATTTGCTGTTGGATAATTTATTTTTATTTTTCTATGTGTACAAATTTTAAAAGGTAGGGATGGTCTTTAAAATTATAAGCTGACTTATCACTAAAGTTCACATAAGCTTAGAAGCCGTATTGCAGCGAAATGTTGTGCTACTGCTTGTAAGAAAGTGGCTTGCAAAACCTGTGCACCATTTATCTTAACCAATTTCATTTGCTGTTGGATAATTGGATAATTTATTTTTATTTTTCTATGTGTACAAATTTTAAAAGGTAGGGATGGTCTTTAAAATTATAAGCTGACTTATCACTAAAGTTCACATAAGCTTAGAGGCCGTATTGCAGCGAAATGTTGTGCTACTGCTTGGAAGAAAGTGGCTTGCAGAACCTGTGCACCATTTATCTTAACCAATTTCATTTGCTGTTGGATAATTTATTTTTATTTTTCTATGTGTATAAGTGTTAAAAGGTAGGGATGGTCTTTAAATTTATAAGCTGACTTATCACTAAAGTTCACATAAGCTTAGAAGCCGTATTGCAGCGAAATGTTGTGCTACTGCTTGGAAGAAAGTGGCTTGCAGAACCTGTGCACCATTTATCTTAACCAATTTCATTTGCTGTTGGATAATTTATTTTTATTTTTCTATGTGTACAAATTTTAAAAGGGAAGGATGGTCTTTAAAATTATAAGCTGACTTATCACTAAAGTTCACATAAGCTTAGAAGCCATATTGCAGCGAAATGTTGTGCTACTGCTTGTAAGAAAGTGGCTTGCAAAACCTGTGCACCATTTATCTTAACCAATTTCATTTGCTGTTGGATAATTTATTTTTATTTTTCTATGTGTACAAATTTTAAAAGGTAGGGATGGTCTTTAAAATTATAAGCTGACTTATCACTAAAGTTCACATAAGCTTAGAAGCCGTATTGCAGCGAAATGTTGTGCTACTGCTTGGAAGAAAGTGGCTTGCAGAACCTGTGCACCATTTATCTTAACCAATTTCATTTGCTGTTGGATAATTTATTTTTATTTTTCTATGTGTACAAATTTTAAAAGGTAGGGATGGTCTTTAAAATTATAAGCTGACTTATCACTAAAGTTCACATAAGCTTAGAAGCCATATTGCAGCGAAATGTTGTGCTACTGCATGTAAGAAAGTGGCTTGCAAAACCTGTGCACCATTATCTTAACCAATTTCATTTGCTGTTGGATAATTTATTTTTATTTTTCTATGTGTACAAATTTTAAAAGGTAGGGATGGTCTTTAAAATTATAAGCTGACTTATCACTAAAGTTCACATAAGCTTAGAGGCCGCATTGCAGCGAAATGTTGTGCTACTGTGTGGAAGAAAGTGGCTTGCAGAACCTGTGCACCATTTATCTTAACCAATTTCATTTGCTGTTGGAATATTTATTTTTATTTTTCTATGTGTACAAATTTTAAAAGGTAGGGCTGGTTTTTAAAATTATAAGCTTACTTATCACTAAAGTTCACAAATCATATTGGGATCGCGATAAACGTGCATGGCGTGTTACAATACCTTTTTATAACTGTCACATTTGCTATAAAAATTTTGTTAGGTATATGTGTACCTATATTTGTTGTGGTCGGTAGAGGCGCAGTATCACAAGCATAATGCCACGTCACAGTCAAAAAGTGCCTTCCTGTGTGCATAGTCTTCTTAGGCAGGAAAGTAAGGCAACACGGCTGCAGGTTATTTACTTGCTAAAATGGGTACGAGCGTGTTTGGAAATAGAATAGAATTTTCGTGTCGGAAATGGCTTCTCTTCACGGCTTGTGCTTCGACAACCCTCGCTGCGATTACCACGAAGCGGGTGATCAGCTCTCGCACCCTAATTATAATTTGACTCCTTTACTACCTTTTCTAAAATATGTACTATATATATTTGCTAAAACAAGCGTTAGCTTCGTGCAAACTTTTCCACTCATTGTGTTATTGTATACAGCATTACATGTACCTGACACCACCTACACAGTTACATTATTCAGTAAAGCAATTTTTATGTTGTAAGAATCAAAATCAACAGTAAAGGAATACTAGTTTTTAATAAATGTGCTTAATGCCCAATTATTATATATCTACAAGCTTGAGGAGCCACTGGCATGCAAAACAATGGTTACTACATAAGTTTGTGGGCCAAAACCGTCATATTGTGTTATCTGAAAATGGCTGAAACGATCATATTCGACACAAATTTTCACAGTATTATATATAAGCTAATTGATAGAATTCGGACTTTTCGACCGTCCGAATTTGATCTTTCGGTGGAATCGTCTGCATTTCAGATTAAAATCAACTCTATTATTGCTTGTAACTTTATACTGTGTACGAATTATAGCGATGCCCATGTCAATTTTAGAGGCCAATAGTGATATGCGCGAATAACGCTTTCTGCGGGAACGAAAATCTACATCTCCATTCTGGGCAGTAACCTTTTCAAATCATTTCATTAGCATCTATTACGTGGGTATGGCTGTCAGAATTTTTTCCCTTTACCATACTGCCGAACCCAAGTGTCATGGACAGCGCATACTTAAATATATTCGGAACAACGTGTAAAGAATTTTTAACAGGAACTGCTTACACATATCACATGAGGTGGCCAAAATATAATTCTACTGTTTGGATGGTCTGAAAACGAACATCTAAATCATATTTACTGTTTAACCAAAAACATTTATGTTCACAGGAGAAATATGTCAGGAGCTACAAGAAACTGATGTAGGATTTGCTGGACGGTGTTTCGACACGGATGACGAATGTACAGGGGTCTTCACCGGTTTTGCTTTCAAAAATATAATTTCAGAGCATCATTAAATTTTTTGCTTTCAAACAAGTACAATAGGAGCATTTTCAATCTATGAAATTCTATTTAAGGCGTTTGTTATGTTGAATACACATAAACCTGGCAATATCATTTCAGTAGGATGGAGTATGAACACTAAACTTTGTTGCGGTTCGCTCTTCAATACTGGGTTACGAAACCGAGAATTTTTTGTGTATTATTTTTCAATTTTTCATTTTCATTTTTCAATTTCAATAGAAATTTTTCAATAATCATATTGAACGATATAATACAGTGTAAGTAAGTTACGCATAGTTTGGCAAAAAATAATGAAAAAAATTGCTAACGGGTAACAGTTCAATATTATTGAGCAGTACAGAAGCAGCTTATATATGGTTTAGCTAGCTATCATGTATTTTGTATCGATTAAGCGTCGATCAAATATCTTGTGCGTGAGTCCACTATAGGTGCGCACTCCAAGGTCGTTCTTGTCTCAAAACCAATAGGTGAAAGTTCTTATGCGCGCATAAATTCGTGTTCACTGTATTGCCGTTTTGTGAAACCAAACATATGCTCTGAGATGTGCGAATGAAATTCGGGTTCGCGCACATTTGTCCACTTTGCATTTTTGTCCGCGTTCATCGAGTGACATAGTGAATCAGACAGCAATGTTCGCGGTTATTTGTATATTAAAATACGAGAAAAAACGCGATTAGTAATCGCGGTTTCACTAGTACGCGGTCAGCAAAATGCGATGTTGAATCGCAAAATAGTGACCACGAACAGTACTTACGCCGTGATGCTTCACAAAGCGTGTACGCGAACACAATGGCAAACCGTGATTTGTTCGTGCTCATTGCTTTTACTATCGTGAACTGGCTTGACGAAAAATAAGCCCTGTTTAGGCATCTAAAGTGGACTCATGCATTATACACCACAGGTGGTAAATATATACTAGACTAATATTTTTACTAATATCAACCATCTGTGCTATTATATGTCAGAATTACCGAAACAAAATCTAGTTCATTAAGGTATAACAATATCATGATGATTTTTGAAAACTAATCACTTAATTCTTTACCTGACGCCTAATAGAACGCAGCGGTATTACTTCATACTCGACGCATACTTCAAAAGTGCTAATTAATATATATTGTATTAATATTATACCTTTCCGTCTTTGGCTAATGTGTATTACGTACACTGGTGACCAAACATTTGTTTGCAGCGGCGGGCTGAAGCTGGATCGTTTTGATGCGAGTCTCGTGCGCTAGCCAATACGCTATCTAAGATTGTTGCTTGGTTCTCTAACAAACATCGCAAACCAAGCGAACAGCAATAGATGGACAAACGCACACTGCACGATAAACTTGGTTAGTGCACCGCTTTACATGTACGCGCTGACAAATGTGTCAATTTAAGAACTAAAACGTTAGCACTTTCTTGGGGGAATGAATTTATGCATCGTGCAATGTTTGAGAAACGCAACGCTTCGCCAGTGATCGAACCCATGATCGAATTTCCGTGCCGTAACCATTGAGCTATCTAGGAGCAGTGATCGAACCCATGATCGAATTTCCGTGCCCTAACCATTGAGCTATCTAGGAGCAGCTGACCTTTCTCTTAAGGAATTTTACAACGCGAGCAAGTACAAAAGCCGTGCGAGCAGACAGTACACGACAAACTCAAGTAACACAACGCTTAACAATGAACGTAGTTTCATTTGGCCCACTGTGCGAGTAAGGATTAAAGGTTGTTTCAGTTTTACATCAGTCTATATAATTGGTTTGATAAATACTAAAAAACCACCTGTGCTTTTACTGTTTTGGAATTTTCTGTATTACTCCGCGAATGAATCTGAAGTACTAAAAATGGAGATGCTCTATTTTGTGCGAAAATTTGTCTTGTGTGCAGCTAACTTGTTTATTAAATCTTGTTTGTAACTTGCGAACATCGCCCTATGTTTCATTCTTACTGAACGGTTGTGTGACATTCGTTTTAATACCTTATGTATTGAAGTAATGCATATATTGACTTACGATTCAGTAAACATAACTGATTGATTGCTTGATTTTTATGTCGTATATTATCATAAAATCTTCACGTTTTAGGCAAACAGCAATGTCAGCATCAGCAATTAATATTGTTAATAATCCTGAAACAGTATAGAGAAATAGCATGTAAACGAATTTCTTATTTAAAACACGATAGTCTTAAAGTTTTTCAGTGCTCGTTTCATAATTTGAATTACGATTTTTCATTTGTAATATTTATTATTCATAACAACTGTTAATTAAACAGCGATTATATCACTGGTATATCCAGATCCGAGTCATGAACACCATCCAAGTCGAATCCTATGACCGGTAACAAATATTCTACAAATCCAAACCGTGTACTTTTGTCATGTCGATATTTTCTATTCGCAAAACCGCGATAATCAGTTTTCAACAACAATAATTAACAGAATGATATAGTTAGGTGGAAAATTATATTATGGGACAATTTTGCAAAATGGCAGGACTATTGACACATATGCAAGCTTTGTGGAAAATTATGTTATGGGACAATTTTGCAAAATGGCAGGACTATATATGCAAGCTTTGTGGAAAATTATGTTATGGGACAATTTTGAAAATGGGAAGTACTATGACACATATGCAAGCTTTGTGGAAAATTATGTTATGGGACAATTTTGCATAATGGCAGGACTATATATGCAAGCTTTGTGGAAAATTATGTTATGGGACAATTTTGCAAAATGGCAGGACTATGACACATATGCAAGCTTTGTGGAAAATTATGTTATGGGACAATTTTGCATAATGGCAGGACTACATATGCAAGCTTTGTGGAAAATTATGTTATGGGACAATTTTGCATAATGGCAGGACTATATATGCAAGCTTTGTGGAAAATTATGTTATGGGACAATTTTGCAAAATGGCAGGACTATGACACATATGCAAGCTTTGTGGAAAATTATGTTATAGGACAATTTTGCAAAATGGCAGGACTATGACACATATGCAAGCTTTGTGGAAAATTATGTTATGGTACAATTTTGCAAAATGGCAGGACTATGACACATATGCAAGCTTTGTGGAAAATTATGTTATGGGACAATTTTGCAAAATGGAAGGACTATGACACATATGGAAGCTTTGTGGAAAATTATGTTATGGGACAATTTTGCATAATGGCAGGACTATGACACATATGCAAGCTTTGTGGAAAATTATGTTATGGGACAATTTTGCATAATGGCAGGACTATGACACATATGCAAGCTTTGTGGAAAATTATGTTATGGGACAATTTTGTAAAATGGCAGGACTATGACACATATGCAAGCTTTGTGGAAAATTATGTTATGGGACAATTTTGCAAAATGGCAGGACTATGACACATATGCAAGCTTTGTGGAAAATTATGTTATGGGACAATTTTGCAAAATGGCAGGACTATGACACATATGCAAGCTTTGTGGAAAATTATGTTATGGGACAATTTTGCATAATGGCAGGACTATGACACATATGCAAGCTTTGTGGAAAATTATGTTATGGCACAATTTTGCAAAATGGCAGGACTATGACACATATGCAAGCTTTGTGGAAAATTATGTTATGGGACAATTTTGCAAAATGGCAGGACTATGACACATATGCAAGCTTTGTGGAAAATTATCTTATGGGACAATTTTGCAAAATGGCAGGACTATTGACACATATGCAAGCTTTGTGGAAAATTATGTTATGGGACAATTTTGCAAAATGGCAGGACTATGACACATATGCAAGCTTTGTGGAAAATTATGTTATGGGACAATTTTGCAAAATGGCAGGACTATGACACATATGCAAGCTTTGTGGAAAATTATGTTATGGGACAATTTTGCAAAATGGCAGGACTATGACACATATGCAAGCTTTGTAGAAACTACTTATTCTTTACCCATATTCTAGACATTTTAATTAGCCGACAACCAGCCACTTGGTGGCGGTCAGAATTATACATAGTTTTAAATTTATTACATTTTCACGAAATAAACTCTTATCTCGTTTTCGTTTTTAAACAGTCATAAGACATTTTACATATTTTTCTTGCCAGAAGCTAAACATCTAAAGATTCTCAGAAAAGTAGAAGCCTCGAAAAATATCCACGAAATAGACAATGCAAGCATAAACGTGTAGACTTTCAAAATTTTCGTCTGCTTAAGTAGTTCCTAAAGATTATGGGTTGACATATTGCATTAAATTGTAATTACAAATTGTTTGCCATCATATGAATCTGCGCCAAGAGCTTAATGAAAGTAAGCAGGCTTCGTTGCTCAAAAACCATATATATTTTTGACAGAAAACCATAAAAGATATATATTAATTAGATGCATGCTGTTATACATGTACGTGTTACCAAGAGTGCATTAGGGAAGAGTATGACACTTCCCTGCACTCATGTATCATTAGCCCGTGTTTTATGACGCGGGCGTTTTCGGCTTGACCCCCACCCAGTTTCTGGGGGGTCGAGATGCCGCGACCCCTCCTGAGTTTTTGGGGGCGCTCGGTTGGACCTTTTTTTTTGGGGGGGGGGGTCTGGCTCCCCAATTTCGGGGGGTCGGTTTATCAGCAGCTGATTACAGGCCGACCCCCCAGAAATTGGGAGGGTTCGACCGACCCCCCCCAAAAAACGGGGGGGGGGAGGCTCAGGCCGAAAACGCCCGCGTCATCAAACACGGGTTTATATGTGAGTGCAGGGAAGTGTCATACTCATCCCTAATGCACTTACAGTGTTACTTAATACTCGATAAGAATAATATGCTCCGAATTTGTTGTCTATAGTGTCGAAATCTACACTTTGAGTATTGTGAATTCCTAGCGTATCCGCGATGATATGTTTCGATTCCGTGCGTCTTCATCCTCATTTTGCTGGCATGGGGATAATATATAACAACATGGGTGGCGATTCCCGAGGGGGGATGCGGGGGTTGCGCCCCCTCGGCCAGAAATCAAGATTCGGGGACAAGAACTAAGAAAAATTATGCTAATCCCCCACTATTTTTAGGGTTCGCCGCAATTGCTGTGTGAACTCATCAACCCATCGCACTAGGCTATACATTACCCCATCGAACCCCCCCCCAAAACTTCCCCACACCCTGACCAATTGTATTTGTTCCCCTGCCCATGAGAAATGAATTATATATGCATATCCCCCCCTTAATTGATTATCTCCCGCCCGCGCATTTCCCCCCCCCGCCTCGTTTGCGACCCCTGCCTTTCCCCCATTTTTCCTCTGCACCCCCATCAAATTGTAGTCGTCTGATTCTACCGTCCCCATCGGCTTCATATTTCCCCAATTGCACTTTTCCAGGTTGAGCATAACGCTAGAACATTAAAATCTTCCTACTCCATGTTACTTTTACCAGGGAGATTTTTTTTCTGTTTTTTCCATGTTCCAATTGAATCTAAACTATCGTAAGAGATTAAAAACTGTTTGTACAATGTACGGTTTGGCAAGGAATGCACAAGTGCAAATCTGCGCTCAAAAATCAGCGACGAATTTACATGCAACGTTGAAATGTACGACACGGAGGAATTCATCCATCAGCTCCGCATTTGCAAAGCGGAGTAAAATGTGGAGCGATGATCTGTTCTCTGTTCATCGTAGCTACGAAACTCGGAGTGTTCGGCACTTGTGTCGCCGAGCGTTGCTGTATGGTGCTGGAATTTGGACTCAAAGCACTAGAAATGTCGCACATTGAAATTTTTTGAGCGCAGTTGTCTATGCAAGATACCGCACATTTCATGGCTCGGTCACGCTTCGAATTACTTATTACGTACCTTGCCAAACCGGAATTGCAACATTGTACAAACATTTATAGCGATGCTCTTACGATAGTTTAGACCCGGTATAAGGCAGGTGGATATTTGGTAAACACAACGGAACTCTCCCTAGTAGACGCACCATCAAGTTGGAAGAACCCAGGTGTACTAGCGTTATAAACCTGGAAAAGTTCAATCCGCTAGTATATGAAGCCGATTTTAACAGACGTATCAGACGGCTACCTTTTGATGTCACTGCAGAGCACGCATAGATCAGCGGCAGAGATCGCAAACCAATCGGGACACACCGCTGCGCGAACAGTTGAGAATAGCTTATGTAGACGATATATACATATATAATACATTTATGATTTCCATACGAACAAATATATAGATAAGCATATATCAAAGTTTTGCCTTAATATTCGATATATTAATGTATAGCATAAGGCGATCATTTGATGGTCACATACATGGGCGGCGATCCCTAAAAATAGTGGGGAGATGAGCATAATTTTTCTTTAGTTGTTATACCCGCATCTTGATTTCTGGCGAGGGGGCGCAACCCCCGCATCCCCCCCTCGGGAATCGCCACCCATGTTCTCATATATTTATCCCCATGCCAACAAAATGGAGATGAAGACGCACGGAATCGAAACATATCATCGCGGATACGCTAGGAATTCACAATACTCAAAGTGTAGATTTCGACACTATAGACAACAAATTCGGAGCATATTATTCTTATCGAGTATTAAGTAACACTGTAAGTGCATTAGGGATGAGTATGACACTTCCCTGCACTCACATATAAACCCGTGTTTGATGACGCGGGCGTTTTCGGCCTGAGCCCCCCCCCCCCCCGCTTCTTCGGGGGGGGGGTCGTTTCCTCCCAATTTCCTGGGGGACGGCCGGTACCCAGCTGGGGGCGGCCGATAAACCGACCCCCCCAGAAATTGGGTGGTCCGACCGACCCCCCCCCCCCCAAAGAAGGGGGTCCAACCGACCCCCCAAAAACCGGGGGGTCGTGACATCCTCGATCCTCAAGAAACTGGGTGTGGTCTAAGCTAAAATGCCCGCGTCATAAAACACGGGCTAATGATACATGAGTGCAGGGAAGTGTCATACTCTTCCCTAATGCACTCTTGGTAACACGTACATGTATAACAGCATGCATCTAATTAATATATATCTTTTATGGTTTTCTGTCAAAAATATATATGGTTTTTGAGCAACGAAGCCTGCTTACTTTCATTAAGCTCTTGGCGCAGATTCATATGATGGCAAACAATTTGTAATTACAATTTAATGCAATATGTCAACCCAGAATCTTTCTAGAATTGCTCAAGACCAGACGAAAATTTTGAAAGTCTACACGTTTACGTAGCATTGTCAATTTAGTCAATATTGCGACTGCTACTTATCTAAATCTTTAGAGGTTTAGCTTCTGGCAAGAAAAATATGTAAAATGTCTTATGACTGTTTAAAAACGAAAACAAGATAAGAGTTTATTTCGTGAAAAAGTAATAAATATAAAACTATGTATAATTCTGACCACCACCAAGTGGCTGGTTGTCGGCTAATTAAAATATCTTAGAATATCGGTAAAGAATAAGTAGTTTCTACAAAGCTTGCATATGTGTCATAGTCCTGCCATTTTGCAAAATTGTCCCATAACATAATTTTCCACAAAGCTTGCATATGTGTCATAGTCCTGACTTTTTGCATATTTGTCCCATCACATTATTTTCCACAAAGCTTGCATATGTGTCATAGTCCTGCCATTTTGCAAAATTGTCCCATAACATAATTTTCCACAAAGCTTGCATATGTGTCATAGTCCTGCCATTTTGCAAAATTGTCCCATAACATAATTTTCCACAAAGCTTGCATATGTGTCATAGTCCTGCCATTTTGCAAAATTGTCCCATAATATAATTTTCCACAAAGCTTGCATATGTGTCATAGCCCTGCCATTTTGCAAAATTGTGCCATAACATAATTTTCCACAAAGCTTGCATATGTGTCATAGTCCTGCCATTATGCAAAATTGTCCCATAAACATAATTTTCCACAAAGCTTGCATATGTGTCATAGTCCTGCCATTTTGCAAAACTGTCCCATAACATAATTTTCCACAAAGCTTGCATATGTGTCATAGTCCTGCCATTTTGCAAAATTGTCCCATAACATAATTTTCCACAAAGCTTGCATATGTGTCATAGTCCTGCCATTTTACAAAATTGTCCCATAACATAATTTTCCAAAAAGCTTGCATATGTGTCATAGTCCTGCCATTTTGCAAATTGTCCCATAACATAATTTTCCACAAAGCTTGCATATGTGTCATAGTCCTGCCGTTACAAATTGTCCCATAACATAATTTTTCACAAAGCTTGCATATGTGTCATAGTCCTGCCATTATGCAAAATTGTCCCATAACATAATTTTCCACAAAGCTTGCATATGTGTCATAGTCCTGCCATTATGCAAAATTGTCCCATAACATAATTTTCCACAAAGCTTCCATATGTGTCATAGTCCTTCCATTTTGCAAAATTGTCCCATAACATAATTTTCCACAAAGCTTGCATATATAGTCCTCTACCATTATGCAAAAATGCACCATACCATACTTTTCCACAAAGCTTGCCTATGTGTCATAGTCCTGCCATTTTGCAAAATTGTCCTATAACATAATTTTCCACAAAGCTTGCATATGTGTCATAGTCCTGCCATTTTGCAAAATTGTCCCATAACATAATTTTCCACAAAGCTTGCATATGTGTCAATAGGTCCTGCCATTATGCAAAATTGTCCCATAATATAATTTTCCACCTAACTATATCATTCTGTTAATTATTGTTGTTGAAAACTGATTATCAGTTTCAAATAAGAAAATATCGACATGACAAAAGTACACGGTTTGGATTTGTAGAATATTTGTTACCGGTCATAGGATTCGACTTGGATGGTGTTCATGACTCGGATCTGGATATACCAGTGATATAATCGCTGTTTAATTAACAGTTGTTATGAATAATAAATATTACAAATGAAAAATCGTAATTCAAATTATGAAACGAGCACTGAAAAACTTTAGACTATCGTGTTTTAAATAAGAAATTCGTTTACATGCTATTTCTCTATACTGTTTCAGGATTATTAACAATATTAATTGCTGATGCTGACATTGCTGTTTGCCTAAAACGTGAAGATTTTATGATAATATACGACATAAAAATCAAGCAATCAATCAGTTATGTTTACTGAATCGTAAGTCAAAGTATATGCATTACTTCAATACATAAGGTATTAAAACGAATGTCACACAACCGTTCAGTAAGAATGAAACATAGGGCGATGTTCGCAAGTTACAAACAAGATTTAATAAACAAGTTCACTTGCACACAAGACAAATTTTCGCACAAAATAGAGCATCTCCATTTTTAGTACTTTTAGATTCATTCGCGGAGTAATACAGAAAATTCCAAAACAGTAAAAGCACAGGTGGTTTTTTAGTATTTATCAAACCATTATATAGACTGATGTAAAACTGAAACAACCTTTAATCCTTACTCGCACAGTGGGCCAAATACGTTTCATTGTTAAGCGTTGTGTTACTTGAGTTTGTCGTGTACTGTCTGCTCGCACGGCTTTTGTACTTGCTCGCGTTGTAAAATTCCTTAAGAAAAGGTCAGCTGCTCCTAGATAGCTCAATGGTTAGGGCACGGAAATTCGATCATGGGTTCGATCACTGCTCCTAGATAGCTCAATGGTTACGGCACGGAAATCGATCATGGGTTCGATCACTGGCGAAGCGTTGCGTTTCTCAAACGTCTGCACGATGCATAAATTCATTCCGAGAAGTGCTAACGTTTCAGTTCTTAAATTGACACATTTGTCAGCGCGTACATGTAAAGCGGTGCACTAAGACAAGTTTATCGTGCAGTGTGCGTTTGTCCATCTATTGCTGTTCGCTTGGTTTGCGATGTTTGTTAGAGAACCAAGCAACAATCTTAGATAGCGTATTGGCTAGCGCACGAGACTCGCATCAAAACGATCCAGCTTCAGCCCGCCGCTGCAAACAAATGTTTGGTCACCAGTGTACGTAATACACATTAGCCAAAGACGGAAAGGTATAATATTAATACAATATATATTAATTAGCACTTTTGAAGTATGCGTCGAGTATGAAGTAATACCGCTGCGTTCTATTAGGCGTCAGGTAAAGAATTAAATGTATTAGTTTTCAAAAATCATCATGATATTGTTATACCTTAATGAACTAGATTTTGTTTCGTAATTCTGACATATAATAGCACAGATGGTTGATATTAGTAAAAATATTAGTCTAGTATATATTTACCACCTGTGGTGTATAATGCATGAGTCCACTTTAGATGCCTAAACAGGGCTCAATTCTTCGTCAAACCAGTTTACGATAGTAAAAGCAATGAGCACGAACAAATCACGGTTTGCCATTGTGTTCGCGTACGCTTCGTGAAGCATCACGGCGTAAGTACTGTTCGTGGTCACTATTTTGCGATTCAACATCGCATTTTGCTGACCGCGTACTAGTGAAACCGGCGATTACTAATCGCGTTTTTTCTCGTATTTTAATATACAAATAACCGCGAACATTGCTGTCTGATTCACTATGTCATCCTCACTTAACGCGGACAAAAATGTGATATTTGATCTACGCTTCTGAATAGAATAGAATATATGATAGTTAACTAAATCATATATAAGCTACTGTCCTATTCAATATGTATATATAATGTTGAACTGTTACGCGTTGACAATTTTGTGTCTTTTGTCAGACTGTGCATAACTTGATTACACTGCTAATTAATATGGTTATTAAACATTTTCACAAACCCAACTGCTTGAACCTACTCTATATTTCAAACTTAGACACAGTAAACTTCACGATTTCGTAATCCCATATTTAAGCGCAAACTACTAAATTTTAACATATACACTCTATCTCGCTAAAATGATATTGCCACGTTTACGTGTATTCAACGACAAAAACGGCTTAAATAGAATTTCATAGATTGGAAATGTTCCTATTGTACATTTGAAAGTATGAAAAATTATTTATGCTTTAAAAATATATTGCTGAACGCAAAACCTTCACAGCCATTCGTCAATGTGTTGAAAGACCATCTAGTCCATAACCTGCATCAGAAGCGTTTCGTACAGCTCTTGACATATTTCGCCTGTGAATATAAATGTTTTTGGGTAAAACATAAAACTCGATAAGATGATCGTTTTCAAACAACACAGTTAGTAGAATTATATTTTGCTCAATTCATGTGATATGTGTAACTGATTATGTTCCTGTTAAAATTATGTACAATTTGTCGCGAGTATGTTTAAGTATGACAGTTGGATTCGGCAGTGTAGTAAGGTGAAAAACACACGAATCCTGATAGCCATACCCACGTAATAAATGCTAATCAAATGATTTGAAAATGTTACTGCCCAGAATGAGGATGTACCTAAATCTTCGTTCCTGCAGAAGCTGTTATACGCGTAAATCAATATTAATCGTACACAGTTCAAAGTATCATGCTCTCTGAAAATTTGGGCAATTTATTTATTGAGTTGATTTAGGTCCGAAATGCAGTTAATTTTTCACACTAAAAAGATTCGGGTGACTAAAAGTACGAATTTAACAAATTAGCTTATATATACTACGAAAACTTGTGCCAAATCTGATCGTTTCAGCCATTTTCAAATAATTGAATGTGGCGGTTTCGACCCAAAATGTTACGTAGTAACCATAGTTTTTTGTATGTGAGCGGCTTTTGAAGTTTATAGCTATATAGTAATCGGGCTTTAGGTACATTTATCAAAACTAGTATTCCTTTACTGTTGATTTTGATTCTTACAACATAAAAATTGCTTTGACTGAATAATGTAACTGTGTAGGTGGTGTCAGGTACATGTAATGCTGTATACAATAACACAATGAGTGGAAAAGTTTGCACGAAGCTAACGCTTGTTTTAGCAAATATATATAGTACATATTTTAGAAAAGGTAGTAAAGGAGTCAAATTATAATTAGGGTGCGAGAGCTGATCCACCTGCTTCGGGTAATCGCAGCGAGGGTCTGTCTGAAGCACAAGCCGTGAAAGAGAAGCCATTTCCGACACGAAAATTCTATTCTATTTCCAAACACGCTCGTACCCATTTTAGCAAGTAAATAACCTGCAGCCGTGTTGCCTTACTTTCCTGCCTAGACTATGCACACAGGAAGGCACTTTTTGACTGTGACGTGGCATTATGCTTGTGATACTGCGCCTCTACCGAACTAAACAAATATAGGTACACATATACCTAACAAAATTTTATAGCAAATGTGACAGTTATAAAGGATCTGTAACACGCCACGGCACGTTTATCGCGATCCCAATATGATTTGTGAACTTTAGTGATAAGTAAGCTTATAATTTTAAAAACCAGCCCTACCTTTTAAAATTTGTACACATAGAAAAATAAAAATAAATATTCCAACAGCAAATGAAATTGGTTAAGATAAATGGTGCACAGGTTTTGCAAGCCACTTTCTTCCACACAGTAGCACAACATTTCGCTGCAATGCGGCCTTCTAAGCTTATGTGAACTTTAGTGATAAGTCAGCGTATAGGTCTAAAGACCATCCCTACCTTTTAAAATTTGTACACATAGAAAAATAAAAATAAATTATCCAACAGCAAATGAAATTGGTTAAGATAATGGTGCACAGGTTTTGCAAGCCACTTTCTTACATGCAGTAGCACAACATTTCGCTGCAATATGGCTTCTAAGCTTATGTGAACTTTAGTGATAAGTCAGCTTATAATTTTAAAGACCATCCCTACCTTTTAAATTTTTTAACACATAGAAAAATAAAAATAAATTATCCAACAGCAAATGAAATTGGTTAAGATAAATGGTGCACAGGTTCTGGCAAGCCACTTTCTTCCAAACAGTAGCACAACATTTCGCTGCAATACGGCTTCTAAGCTTATGTGAACTTTAGTGATAAGTCAGCTTATAATTTTAAAGACCATCCCTACCTTTTAAAATTTGTACACATAGAAATAAATAAATTATCCAACAGCAAATGAAATTGGTTAAGATAAATGGTGCACAGGTTTTGCAAGCCACTTTCTTACAAGCAGTAGCACAACATTTCGCTGCAATATGGCTTCTAAGCTTATGTGAACTTTTCAGTGATAAGTCAGCTTATAATTTTAAAGACCATCCTTCCCTTTTAAAATTTGTACACATAGAAAAATAAAAATAAATTATCCAACAGCAAATGAAATTGGTTAAGATAAATGGTGCACAGGTTCTGCAAGCCACTTTCTTCCAAGCAGTAGCACAACATTTCGCTACAACCAGCTTCTAAGCTTATGTGAACTTTAGTGATAAGTCAGCTTATAAATTTAAAGACCATCCCTACCTTTTAACACTTATACACATAGAAAAATAAAAATAAATTATCCAACAGCAAATGAAATTGGTTAAGATAAATGGTGCACAGGTTCTGCAAGCCACTTTCTTCCAAGCAGTAGAACAACATTTAGCTGCAATACGGCCTCTAAGCTTATGTGAACTTTAGTGATAAGTCAGCTTATATTTTTTAAGACATTCTCTACATTTTAAAATTTGTTATGATTGTTAAATAAAAATAAATTATCCAATTATCCAACAGCAAATGAAATTGGTTAAGATAAATGGTGCACAGGTTTTGCAAGCCACTTTCTTACAGGCAGTAGCACAACATTTCGCTGCAATACGGCATCTAAGCTTATGTGAACTTTAGTGATAAGTCAGCTTATAATTTTAAAGACCATCCCTACCTTTTAAAATTTGTACACATAGAAAAATAAAAATAAATTATCCAACAGCAAATGAAATTGGTTAAGATAAATGGTGCACAGGTTCTGCAAGCCACTTTCTTCCAAGCAGTAGCACAACATTTCGCTGCAATACGGCCTCTAAGCTTATGTGAACTTTAGTGATAAGTCAGCTTATAAATTTAAAGACCATCCCTACCTTTTAACACTTATACACATAGAAAAATAAAAATAAATTATCCAACAGCAAATGAAATTGGTTAAGATAAATGGTGCACAGGTTTTGCAAGCCACTTTCTTACAAGCAGTAGCACAACATTTCGCTGCAATACGGCTTCTAAGCTTATGTGAACTTTAGTGATAAGTCAGCTTATAATTTTAAAGACCATCCCTACCTTTTAAAATTTGTACACATAGAAAAATAAAAATAAATTATCCAACAGCAAATGAAATTGGTTAAGATAAATGGTGCACAGGTTTTGCAAGCCACTTTCTTACAAGCAGTAGCACAACATTTCGCTGCAATACGGCTTCTAAGCTTATGTGAACTTTAGTGATAAGTCAGCTTATAAATTTAAAGACCATCCCTACCTTTTAACACTTATACACATAGAAAAATAAAAATAAATTATCCAACAGCAAATGAAATTGGTTAAGATAAATGGTGCACAGGTTTTGCAAGCCACTTTCTTACAAGCAGTAGCACAACATTTCGGTGCAATACGGCTTCTAAGCCTATGTGAACTTTAGTGATAAGTCAGCTTATAATTTTAAAGACCATCCCTACCTTTTAAAATTTGTACACATAGAAAAATAAAAATAAATAATCCAACAGCAAATGAAATTGGTTAAGATAAATGGTGCACAGGTTTTGAAAGCCAGTTTCTTACAAGCAGTAGCACAACATTTCGGTGCAATACGGCTTCTAAGCTTATGTGAACTTTAGTGATAAGTCAGCTTATAATTTTAAAGACCATCCCTACCTTTTAAAATTTGTACACACAGAAAAATAAAAATAAATTATCCAACAGCAAATGAAATTGGTTAAGATAAATGGTGCACAGGTTTTGCAAGCCACTTTCTTACAAGCAGTAGCACAACATTTCGCTGCAATACGGCTTCTAAGCTTATGTGAACTTTAGTGATAAGTCAGCTTATAATTTCAAAGACCATCCCTACCTTTTAAAATTTGTACACATAGAAAAATAAAAAATAAATTATCCAACAGCAAATGAAATTGGTTAAGATAAATGGTGCACAGGTTCTGCAAGCCACTTTCTTCCAAGCAGTAGCACAACATTTCGCTGCAATACGGCTTCTAAGCTTAATTTGAAACATGTTTCATAAGTACTCGATGAAAAACTAATGATATCGTAACGCTTTTTGGTTCCAAAAAATTCGATTATATAGATGTTTTCGCACGATTGAATTGGTAGGGACATGTATTCCTTGTGGAGCCGTATTTGGTCTTTTTAGATATTAGCATTTGTTAATAGACAAATAGACTATGGACCAATTTACAATTCCAATTCGTCCACTTCTCCAATTCCACATCCATTCAAATACTTTCAGCGAAACAACATAGTCATTGTGTTATTACGAAAAATGCCGGTGCTCAATTTTGATATTGAGCTCGGCAATGCGGAGTGACTTGTTCTAGCCGTACAAACTTATGAATGCCAGCCACATAAATAAAAACGAATCATATACTAAAATTTGTTTTATATATGTTTTCTATAAAAAACGCTCTATGTGTGTGAACATAATGTATAAGCCGACATCTTCAACATAATTCATAGCTAAATTGACTTTTGTATATATATGCCAATACACGAGGGACAAAAATTTTAATATAGCAAATATTGTAAGGAAACCACAGTATGTTTACAATATTATCGACTAAATGGGTATTTCGAAGTACTAACAGCAATAGCACGGCTCGGAAATACAGGTTCCTGTCTGGTTTACGACATACGCATCGATGGGTTTTGGGTGCTCTTGTCACAAAAGATTCGACTGTGGTCAACCTTAATATCATCAAATTTACAAATCTTCAATATTAAAAAGCATCGCGCATTTTTTTACAGCATTTGATGACAAGCAAAATTGCGACACAATAGTGAGATACGCTGGCGATAGTGATCCGTGCTTGGCACTCATCTTGGGCATCCTCAGCATACAGGCATACTTTACAGCCCAGGAACCTTTGCAATCCGCGAGAAACAATGGATTTTCCAAAAGTCCAAGTGTAAGGGTTACTTCCGCAATAGTCTTGTACACTTGTGTACTTTCCTTCCCCGCTCTACAAGTGTAATTGACAGAAATGATGAATATATATCATTATAATGTATCCTTTGCACAGTGCTGCAATGTATTTCTGTTGAAGCCTTAACTGTTCATCATGGTGAGAAAATATAAGAAACCAAGCCATTTTCAAATCGGGTTGCCTGATTACTACAGATTTTCTGACCGCTCTAATAATTGTAAATTAAGGCCTTACTGAAATTAATAAACGCTGTACAAATAACCATAAAATTAGAGATATGCCCACCATGCGTCCGTAGCGATTTTAGAACTATTTTAGTTTCACAGACCTCAAGGAGTAAAGTAGTACGTCTTCCGTCGACATTTAATGACCTTAGCAATCTTGATACTTTTTATACACAATTTTACGCTGTAAGGATCTATTTAATGTCTTAAAATATAAGAACTGTCGTTCAACTGTTAAAATTTTAAAACAGAACCATAAATATAGCGATAAACACTTTCATAAATAAACATTAGTCAACATTTCCTGGGCACGGGTAATGACAGCGTGCTTTAACATGACCGTTAGCACTATGATTTCTTCTATGTAGGCATTTATATTACACATGTGTATAAACATAGACGTTGATATGGTAGTTGTTTTTGTTGTGACATTGATTTCACCTTCTGTCAGAGTGCGCATTACAGCTTTAATTGCACTGCACTGCACGTATCTGTTATAGTCATAAAAGCCTTTCCAGATCCGACCGCTGGAGTCTGCATGAAAGGCAAAATAGCATGCAGCAAACGTCTCGGATTTGTTGACTACAATTGAGGTGAAAATATTTAGGAATTCCGAGAACTGATGATATCGAAAATCATATTATCAACTTTACCAGGTCTGAATTCATTTTTGCTATTTCATAGACAGCATATTCGCAAACGCTGAAGTCAAATAATTTGACATGTTTCAAAACCCATATATTATGCTGAACCGTCGTAAAGTTTATACTTAAATAACTATATGTAGTCCAGGCGCATAAATTCTATTGTTAATAGCAATATTACTGCTGTGACATTCTTCTGTTAAGAAGAAAACTTTTTCGGTTTCAAACGAAAGTTCTTGACACATAGTATGTGTTTCCGACAGGGTAGCTTGTCTGAAATAAATTTCTACACTTTAGCATTTGCATACTTTACCTATAATCCATATTTAGCGTAAGTACTTGTTCGAGAACAACCAGACTACTTTGCGAAGCTGTGTATTAAGTAAATTCGACATGTATTAAATAATTTAAGCGCATTATTGATTGATGGCTTTGCGCAGCCTTAAGGCTACAAGCAGTAGCTACAAATATAGCACAATGATGAACCTGATTTGCAATCAAGCATACTGGCTTTGATTCCTCCCTGTGACTTGTAGTATTTGTTCATAATCGGTACGTATTTGTATACAAATTCAAGTCCTAAACGACTAAACCTATTTAAAACATAAAAATAATTGAGGCAATGTCAAAGAAGCTATGCATTTTGAAAGTGTCGCGGTTTATGATAGTTATAATCTAAACCTTAGGTATATTGCTGACAGATAGCAGTATTAACCAGGCCAGGGCGGTAACGTGCCTTCGACAATTACTTCAATTTAATCAGAGATGCGATACATGCGAATATCTTTATCTCAAATTTAACCTCACGATTATGCAGGGTTTAATTGAGAACCATGTGCTCATCCAAAAAACCCCGGAATCCTTGGGTAGAAAAGTTGTATCGAAATAGATGAATAGCCGCCGCCTCAGACCGCTCTTTCTATTCATGTAGCGATAGGATAACTGACGTTCTCTAGACCAGTACTAATTTCTGGCACATCCGTTCCTTAAAATCGTTAATTTCAAGTTTAACATGTTTTCAATATCGAATACTGGAATCTTGACAATTTCGTTTGGATAGTATAAATCACACCGGCATTGCTTTGTTCTGTCAAATGCGGTCGGATATATATCGATTAAATTGTTATGAAAATTCTGCTCGCCCTAGTACCGTGGTACCGGATAACGACAGTTGTAAAAAATTACATTTTAACGTATAAACCAATAATATACCGTTGTCACATGTTGCCAAATTATTAAAGATATATGCTTGACTCACTTCGATAAACCAAACCGGGTGCTTTCGTGAAAACGTGCTAATTAAAAGGTAGTAAAATCGTGACAAATTGTCGTATAAAAATGTCATTTATGAGCGCAGTCAGCAGTATTTTATAAGATTCTTGATGTCAAATCATTGGTTCGAGAACCATCGTTAATGAGTTGAATAACGAGCAGCTACCGTAATGGCAGTTCGTACAGACATGGCTTTTCGTTTAACTGAAATTCTGTATTAATGAAAAACGTTCGTCTTTCAAAATCTGATTAAATTTAGAAAAGAATCAATTTAGTCCGTATCTATTCAACGCAGCTATATGCAATTTAGGTTAATTTCGGTGTAACACCTAACTGCGCTAAAATACATAACGTTGCTTCAATGCTTGTTGATTGGAACCTGTCGTGGTATTGTACTCGCGCACTAGCGTTTTGCAAGCTTGACGCCTCCTTGTCAAATCCCATCATAATTGTCGCTCGTGTATCATTTCGGTTGGGTTTTAGTAAAATATTTGTTTTAAATGGTGGGGAGAAGTAAAGTTGACGTTGTACTGGGACGGTCAATAAAGATCATTTCGGTTGGTTTTTAGTAAAATGTTTGTTTTAAATGGTGGGGAGAAGTAAAGTTGACGTTGTACTGGGACGGTCAATAAAGATCATTTCGGTTGGTTTTTAGTAAAATGTTTGTTTTAAATGGTGGGGAGAAGTAAAGTTGACGTTGTACTGGGACGGTCAATACAGATCATTTCGGTTGGTTTTTAGTAAAATGTTTGTTTTAAATGGTGGGGAGAAGTAAAGTTGACGTTGTACTGGGACGGTCAATAAAGACAGATTATGTTTTAGGCCAGTGCGGCATTTTACGGACAAAATGCCAACTACAACGGATAGCTTACGCGCGGTGAAATACGTAAATTCGGAATCTATTTGACACACAAAACTGGCGGTACTGAAAGAATAGGGAAAGGACATTTTGCATTTTGAATAAACTATATTCATATAAAATTACAGCAAATGGTCCATATGCCTGTGGCGCTATAGACTTAGTTTCACTATTGTCGTTCCTCGAAGTTATTTCTAAAATTTGCTTTCAATTATCAGTTTCCACAGGCGTCTAAGGCGTCTCCCTCTGCGTAAACTTAAGGCTGCCAAGCATGAGTTTGAACACGTGGTCAATCTTGATATCATCCGACCCTCATCGAGCAACTGCTGCTCGTCCATCCATATAGTTACGAAGACAAGTGGCGATTGGCGACCGTGTGGTAATGACAGGGGTTCAAAAACTCAGTCGCGCCAGATCGACACCTGATCCCTCACGTCTAGGATTCCGCAAAGCACCTCGCTGGCAGAACGATAAAGGTCCATCTGGTTGGGGCTTATCACCAGATCCCGGTGGCGATGGTCGACATTTTGAAGACAGCCATCATTGCTCCTTTCGGACTGTTTGAATATGGGCGGATGCTCTTCGGTCTTCGAAACGCTGCGCAATATCTTCAGCGTTTCATGGATCAGGTCATTCAGGGCTTGGACTTTGCCAACGCCTACATAGACGATATTCTGTTTGCAAGCTGTGATGTCGACTAGCATCAGCAACATCTCAAGACCCTGTTCGAACGCATGGACGACTTTAAGATCACAATCAACGACGATAAGTGTCTATTCCGAGTGTCATCTCTCTAGTTCTTTAATCACCACGTCAGAAACGAAGGCATCCGCCCGCTCGAGACGAACGCGATTTCCCGGTGCCCGACGCGAAGGAGAAGCCTCAGGAGATCATCGGGGTGTTCAATTTCTATCATCGCTTCATTGCTCGGTTGCAGAACTGACAGCGCTACTTTACGTAGCTTGTTCGTAACGCAAAACCCAACAAGACGCTTCAATGGAAGGCCGATTCAACAACCGCATTCCAATCGTGCAAAGACGCTCTGGCTCAAGCACTCTTTTGATCTATACAAAGGGAAACGCTCCGCTGAATATCCTTGTGGACGCTTTAAACATTGCAATCAGTGCAGTCCTTCAACAACACAACCGTGGCAAATCGGAACCGCTGGCCTTCCGTTCAAAGAAACTCACGTCGGTCGAGACCGCTACAATACCTTCAGCAGAGAACTTTTATCGATCTACTCTGCGATCCGTTAATTATGTCATTTGGTCGAAGCCCCAAGCTTCCACGTCCTGACGGATCATAAGCCGATGAACTTGGCGCTTCAAACCCGATCCGAACGTCAATCGCCACACGAGAGTCGTCATCTTACGATCATTGCAGAATTTACAGACGATACTGAACACGTCAGTGTCACAAGCAAATACGGAGCTGACGCGTTTTTCACGCTGTGTCCACGTACATCGACTGCCGCAAGTTGGCCGATGCGCATATGTTCAATGGAGTGACAGTTCGCTGAAGGTCAAGTGGTTCCGGTTGCCCATAACAGAAAAGCCAGTCCTGTGCGCCTTCTCAACGAGCATTGCCGCCAATCCGTATTTCATGCCTTGCATTCGCTCTCTCATCCGGACATTCGTGCGACGCAACGCCTCGTTGTGGACAGATTCATGTAGCCAAACATCAACTGAGACGTACATCAGTGGGCGCGCTGATGTCTCTAGTGTCAGAAGAACAAGGTCATACGTCGCACAACGTTAATTTCTGCTTACGGTCAGGCGATTCACTCACATCAACGTCGACATCGTTGGACCACTTCCATATTCAAATGGTCAATCTTACCTCTTCACAATCGTCGTTCAATTCAGCAGATGGCCGATGTTCGGCACTCCCGATCCCGAACATCACAGCCTAAACTGTTGCTCATGCTTTGCTTTACGGATGGATCGCTCGGTTTGGTGTACCTACGTTCGTGACGACCGATAGTAGCCGATAATTCGAATCCGCGTTATTCAAACAATTGACGTGGCTGCTGGGTGTCTGTCATTTTCGAACAACGGGCTATCATCCGATTGCAAGCGGTCTTGTGGAACGATTCCATCGCCAACTAAAAGTATCAAATGTTAAAGCCCACAGCAATCAACGTTGGTCTGAGGTACTTCCTATTGTCCTTCTCGGCATCCGATCTGCTATCAAACAGTAAATCTGTGCAACGTCCGTGTAGATTTTCTATGGCACTCCTCTTCGCCTTTCAACTCAAATCGTGACCCCACAACAAGATCTGCCACCGGTAGCATAATTCGCCGATCGCCTTCGTCCCACGATGGATGTACTTCGTCAAACGACAAGGTGTTGAGCGCAATGTCCTGCGTATATTCGTTCTGCGCCTCACGATGCCAACTTCGTCTTCATCCGGGACGATACCGTCCGTGGCTCGCTCAAGGCCCCTTACCGCGCTCTCAAACGAAACAGCAAATACTACACATTGCAGTTCACCGACAACGTTTCAATCAATCGACTCAAGCCGGCGTTCATCGATTCCGGTTCGCATGTGGATCCCAGGCCGACTCCAGTACCCCAATTGCAAACTGCTGCTTCCCTTGTTCCAGTGAAACTACAACTGTCAACTACACCGTTTGGCTTCCCGGGTCGATTTCAACACGGTTCTTAAGGGGCAGTATTGTTACGACGTACAACATGAACACGTGAACTTGTAAACAATAAACACGTGAACACAACTTGAGAGATTCTGATGCAATAGTTACGTCTGATGTTGTGACAACTCCACGTAGAGATCCATCTACGTCTGATGCAACCCTATCCATATCCTGCGTGCTTTCTTGTATATAAACTTGTTGCTTGGTAAATGACATGCTTCATTAGTGTAATCATGCACTCTGCAGGAAAGCCATAAGCCACATTGTTTTATGTTTAAATATTGTTCACATGTGCTAGCATCCGACTCAATCACCACATACAGAACTAGTCCCACAAGCAACTTTAGCGCACAGGTGACATAGGTATGCTTTGAATAGAACCAAAAGCAAAATTAATACTAGGACCATTGTAGACTTGCAATTTACGAAATTAAGTGCCCACCACTCTGACCAAAGATAAAATTACTGGCGCCCAGACCAACAATTCTACTCAAAATACTGAGAAACCTGCAACTCCAGCTCGTTACAAGCTAATTAAGATTGCTTCGCACGGTTAAGACTATATGGTCCGGATGGACATAAGAGATTAATCTTTTTAAGAAACATTTTGCGACGCATGGTATATTTAACAGTTTAGTTTAATCATTACACATTGTTTACATGATGTTAGTGTCTCGATTACGCAATTTCATTGAGGTCGTCAGTTTGAGATAAGCCATTTGAAAAGCATCATTATATATTTCATCGTTGCCACAACAAAATTATTTATTGCTGACTTTTAATTTTAAAGTGGCTGGCAGCCTGTAATTTGTGGGATTTTCGGTTCCAGCTGGTACAAAGATGGTGCCCCTGGTTCTTGACCGCTCATAGAATTTCGGGCCCTGCCTTGTTTAATTCAGTATGGTCATTTTTTCTTTACACTGATGAAACGTTATATCATGCAAAAACAGATAAAACGTTTTTGTAAAACCCAATTCCGAAGTTAAATTTTTGATACATATCATATAAAAATTAGTTCTTTATTAGTTATGATTAATGTGTCATACCCTCATGTATAATTTCGCTGGAACAAAAACTACTGAAAACGCGAAAGCTACCACCGACGTGACTTGAACCCTAACCACTAGATTGGTGGTAGGAGACCACTCCCCCACGTTTGTCCTCTGGTCTTTTGAATGATAAGCAATTTCGAATTAAATTAATATTTTGGAGGCAACGCAAATGTGAAATTTGGAATAAATACACCTAGCCCCTGCTCATCATCTTAGTTGATTAGTTAATATATTCCAATTTTATATCCATACGATCGGCCAGACATTCAAATAAATATAATTTGAGTTAATAAGTGCTGTTAGCTAGTTAAATCCACAAAACTTTTATCCAGAAAGTTTTTTCCACTCATAACAATGTTTCCATTATGAGGATGTGGAGAGCAAGCGCACCGAGTACAATACAGAAGTTTGTTTTATTTCTAGGTTGCTGAAAAACGCATAATTTGTAAATGTGTTGGGCTCTTTTAAATAATCTTAAGCTTTCGCCCCGTAAACGCCCATAAATTCACAGCATATACAGTAAAGCATAACATGCTGCAGCAAAACGGAGTTTTATGAAAGCGAAATTTAGTTGCAGTAAAACAAATATATTTTTTAAAGACTGCCGTAAAGTTTTTTAAAAGTAGTACATAAAAGTTGCACACTTTAGTAAATCGAACAGGCAAAAATCGCTGAAACTGCGAAACTTGCGAGGATTTATTGAGATTCCGGCTTAATTTACATATTTTGGTTTTCCTTGGGAAAATAGAGTATCCACTGTCTCCTGTCGACACTTGTTTTAAACAAAGGACGTCTATGAATGGTCTATTAAGCACAATGAATCATGCCTGCACTGTATAAGAACTCGGACCCGCCCCCCCGAACCCCCCGCTCTAAGCTGTTCTTTTTTCTTGACGTTATAACGTCAGGCCCCTAAAGGTGACATGGGCCACAAATCGGGTACGACTTTCGGGTTTAGCACGTGGGTAAAGCGATTCAAAACATTTGGCTTTCGAACAAAACCCATCGTGTCGCGCCTCGTTTGGGAGCTTTGGATAAGGTTGGTTAAGTGGGAGCCTTTGAACTTTGCTTTGGGTCTAGCTCAGAGCTGTGGCAGAGGCACCCTTGCCCTTTTTGTCTCAGCATGGGCGCTGAGGCAGTACTAGATTATGGTAGTCTTCTAACGAGTTTTCAATCTACTCCATTGTCTTTGTTATCAGAGGTTTCCAGTACATTTTACATGACGATTGGGGTCAACGAGCGCTCATCAACGTTTCGTTACACTTATTGACGTTTAACTGCCGAGGTTATGTACTTTTCTTTTGCATACATTATTCCATTATTATCTACCTCTATGATATTTAATTATCACACTACGATCGTTGTCCAGTATTTCGGTTATTTTATTGCGTTGTTATATACCTCTATCTATGATATCCAATTAAAGCGTTACGATGGTCATCCAGTGTTTTGGATTACTTCATTGTATGGTTATCTAAATCTATGCTATCCAGTTATCGCATTACAATCGGGACCAAGCTAAAATTGGGTTAAAGAATTCGTTTGCTACAATTCTTCAATGGTAAGCTGCTACATTACAGCTTATAAGGTTTCAAAATTACATCATTTTATTGCCATATTTTTTGAAACTATAGCGAGACCTTACCGCATATTTGCAAAGATTTATTCGTAAAAGACACAATGCCACCACCAAGCGCATGGCTACGCGCGGGATGTCGCAGCATTGTATAAAAAACACTCACAAAATGCAAAAAAGTTCGAACCAATATAGCTGCAGCTAAACTAATCCAAAAGTATGATGTCCACTATAAATGACTTAGCTCGCTGTCTTATCTGTATCGCAACAACTTTACTTGATCTAACCAGGCCAGTGTTTTTCTCAAATTTCAAGTTGCTAAATCCATATAACCACGATTTCGTCAAGAAAAATTTAGAGCAATATCGCTGCTGCTAAACTAATCCAAAACTATGGCGTCCACTTTAAATCATTATACTCCAAGTCTTACATGTATTGCAACAACCTTACTAGACCTAACCAGGCTAGTTTTTCTCAACATTAAACTCGCTAAATTCGTATAACCACGATTTCGTCAAGAAAAATTGGACCAATATCGCTGCTGCTACACTTAAATCCAAACCTATTGTGTCTACTATAAATTACTATGCTCCATGTCTTATCTGTATCGCAACAACTTTACTTGATCCAATCGGGCCAGTTTTTCTCAACTCTCTAAATCCACATAGCCACGATTTCGTCAAGAAATCGGATCAAAATCGCTGCTGCTAAACTAATCCAAACCTATGGCGTTCTACTTTAAATCACTGTGCCCCTGTCTTACCTGTATCGCAAGAACGTTACTTGACCTAACCACGCCAGTTTTTCTCAACTTTCTAAATCCACATAACCACGATTTCGTCAAGAAATCCGATCAAAATCGCTGCTGCTAAACTAGTCCAAACCTATGGCGACACTATGCTGTATGTCTTACCTTACCTCACAACGTTACTTTGTCAAACCAGGCCAGTAAATCTCAAGTTTCAACTTGCTTATTCTAAAAACACGATTTCGTTAAGATATTTTTTGTGGAACAGTTTGACACCAACCAGCCTGCTTGCTGTTATAACATTCCCGTTGGTTTTTCGATTTGGTTGATCTTCGCGGCGTCTAATTCTTTACATATGGAGACTGCTGGAATTAAATTTTCATGTCTGCTATTTAAGAACATGGAGTTTCTTTTACATAAGTAAATGGTCACAATATTTCGGAACGCATTTGATAGAACCCACATCTGATATCTACTAGTGCGGTCAAGCGCGTACATTTCGAAGCACATGCGTTTTTCGTAAATAACTTGCTTTGAACATTTATTAAAGCAACTGGTTATGTTACTTATATTTATGTTCAGTAAAAACAATATCGTAATATATTTTTCAATGCCAAGAGAACTTTTGCGTAAATTTGAATACAGGTAAAATCAATTTTACACGAAAAGCTGCGTTACCAAAACGGCTTCAGAATGCAGTTTATAATTTTAAAGTGTGAAATTTTTTGACTCATATGGAGTGTCAAACGGTATTCCTGAAGTCAGCGTACATAATATATATACAAGTTCGTTGTTGTTCCAGCAACAAGACTAATCGATATATCAAGAGTCCATGATGAATTTTTGTACAAGACTATGACAATCGGTCACACTCATGAACATTCTCTTATACGATGATGCGGCGTTTTTCGGATTATCGCCTCCACGAGTTCTATGAGGTGTACCTTCAAGGTTCTTTGATGGATATTGGGTTGAGTAGAAGCTGATAGTTCGCCAAAACCCGATCAAATTTAGACCAATAATATGAGGTTCTGCCGAATACTGCTTCTGCTGAAATCTGATTGATTGTTGGCGACGTGATAGCTGCTACCCCCAAGTAACCTTGGCCAAGTGGGTTGCCGATATCACCCAAGAAACTTGGAGCATCGTATTATAAACATTATGTATCGTGTCGTTTTTATACTTTCGGCATCCAAACACTGCTAATATTATGTGTCTATTATATGCATAAATCTGTTCATTTCATATATGTTGTCAAGTACTTACCAACCTCTTGAGCATGCGCGTCAGGCCTGGTGTCTATATTACAAGCTGGATCTTGATATGTCACCAAATGTCGGGCGATATTTTATATATTCAATAGTTTACGGTCACAAGAAGCCTTCTCAACATGACTTCTCGTGAGCAATGGAACTAGTATAAATTATAGCCACCTTAACTGTGATGTATAAAACATGATTTCACTATGGTAAAAAAATCGTTAAACAAATGTATTATTCCGAATTCAGAGGCTTTTTCACGGTAACACTCAACATAACTAAACGCACCAACTAAAAAATTAGTCCTGCCAAAATGTTATTCTAATATACTAAAACGTAATAAATAATTGATATTATAAACCAGCACAATAACCTTCTGGCGAACAACCTTACTTATTGATGCTGCTGACTTAAATATAAATGACCTCTACATTTTACAAAACTAATCAGACGCACCAGATGTATTCACACCCATACTGATAACTTTTTATTCACCAAATAACTATAGCGACATTGAAGATGAAATGATTATGACCGTTTCAATATGACATAGATCAGTATTAACGAATTATTCAGGTGTACACTGGAACTGGTTCTATTATATAAGCATCTGTGCTGATCTGGAATTTATTCGGGTCTTGACATATATAAGTGGTCGTGCTGATCTGCAGGAGGATTAAGCTAGACGGTTTCGATTCTGATTATTATCGTCATATCTGTTGACGGCGTATATTTCACTTATTAGGGAATTATTCAGTTCTACACTGTAACTGGCTCTGTTATATAAGCATCTGTAGTAAATCTGGAATTTATTCGAGTCCATGATAAAATTAGTGCGCTATATAAGTGGTCGTACTGTTCGGCAGGAGGACTGAGCTCGACGTTTCGACTCCGATTATTGCCGTCATATCGATTGATGGCTTACATTCGACTAACTATTGTTGTTTAGCATTAATCCTGCAGCTGATACCTAATACAACAAGTTTATATATCTATTGCTATATTCCTAAATATATATGGTAATCTTTTGATTACCATTATTAATTACCGTCACTTTTGTATTTGTTATACTGAATAAACGCTAGAATGAAAATACGATTCCACAGAATGTTTTGATTTGTTTCCTGCCAATCATACAATTTGTTTTGGCATATTTTGATATCAGATTAACTAACTACACTAATAAAGTTGATTGATCTAGGCGCTATTCCATCGGGAATCTCAGAACACGCAAGTTTCCTCTGACATAAATTTTGATTCGGACAGACGGACAGGGTGCCGTGGGACACCTCAAACAAACTGAATCATAGCGCTGGTACAGATATTAGCAGATTCAGCAGCTTCGGTGCTAACTGGATCGGATCTTAATCGAAATATCAAGGTACGAAATAGATGTCGCTTCAGCTCTGTATCCCAGTTAGGTAATAGCTGTTCTAGCTCAACTTAAGGGCACATCGTGGTCACTTTACTTTTGCTATCGCAGAAGAAAATTTGTCGAAATCCATCCATGCAAAAATGAGTTATGAATGACAGCAACAAGACAAAAACAAAATTTTCACGAGTTTCATCTACCGTGCCTCAATGAAAACTCCGCTAGCTTCGTTCGCTCAGTTTAAAAAGGCTGCTACCAAACTTGTGACACTTTTTAAAAAAATGCTATATAACCTGTGTCGCTTCTAGGAAAACCTAGAAACGCTTTTAGAAAAACCACTAAAATATTTATAAGTTGCTTGTCAACATCGTCAACATCGTCCCAAATTCTGACTGTTGAATATGTATATTAGAGAGAATACATAAATAGTTTGTGTTGTTATAATACTTAATGAAATAAGTGGCTGGAGCACGTAAATAATAGTAATAATAGTAGTAGTAATTTAATATATCGGCTACCGTTGGTGATTTCTTCCCACTACAGTACACTTGTGTCCCTCGTATTACCAGCTAATCGCTCAAAAAACGGAACAGTATGCTTCTCATATTGCACTTATGCGCAACTAAACCTAAAACAACCCCGCTAACCATCTTTCTAATTCTGTTTTTTCTAAAAAATTTTCGTCACCGAACGTCTTTCAGTCGATCAGAAAATGTTAGTTTTTGTTCGCGAATATAAAATTTGTTCGCGAACAGATTTTTAGCGGATTTGAATTAAACACAGGTTTTGTTCACGAAAACTAAATGACAAATGATAGTACCTTTCCGTTTATAATGTCACAGTTACATTAAATTTGCTTTCACTAACACAGAGCCGAACTTTCTTAAAACACTATGAAATGTTCCAGAACTGTCATAAACTGAATGCAAATCTCTGAGATCAAGGCGCTAGCAATGAATCAAAAATACTTATTTGTTTCGTAACTAATGAGATGTGGATTCCTCCACATGAGGAATTGCAAAATAAGATGGTTCGCGGTGCCATCTTAAGTTTAGTAGCCGCATTAGTGATTATTACAAGGTTCCAAATTTGGCACTTTAGACTACCACAGTAACACAATACGCTAGCAACACATTAACGACAACGCTATAGCAAAACCGTAGAATCCTTTATTCATCTTCCAATCGTACCAAAGAGGCGCAATGTGTATTTAGTACAATATTGAATTAACCCTTGTAGCGCTGGTGAATACTGAATCGGATAATTTGGCCGCGAACCCGTACACCATAATAAAGCTATTGAAAGTATCGCGGCTTGATTCCCTAAGTAATCTAGCGAAGCGAGCGAACAAAGAATTAAGCGCGTAAACATCCCCACAGCTCAGTTAGCAATCGCTTCGCAATAAACATTTTGTTGTTATATAAACATAATTGTTATAAATGGGTTACATAATGCATCAAACAAAAATTTTTTATGGCACAAGTCAATTTGTCATGAAAACCTTTTGGAATAAAACTTGCTTAAT
>JASANE010021447.1:0-61209 GCA_030248225.1 Trileptium ribeirensis
GTTGTGCCGGGACTAAGATAGTTTGTGATGTCGAGGAAGAGGAGGCGGTCGGTTGCGACGCTCATGAAGCCATTGTTCTTTTTGATAGCGTGCTTTATTGTTTCTCCGCTATAAACTAAATGCGGAATGTAGTGCTTTTTAATGAGATTTAAGTCGAATTTTGCGCTGTTGAAGCCGAGGACTATAAGCTGCCGCATCCATTTGTCGAATTTTTCGAAATACGCTTTCCACCGTCTTGTTTCGTAGGCTCGGTCTTTAGCGTCTTCATATTCTTTGGTGAATTGTCCGCTTTTCTTGCATTCCTTAAGCAGCTTTCTGAATTCCTTTTCGTGGTATTTGTTTCGTTCCATTTGGTCACGAAGCAGATTACAGGTTTCGCCATGCTCTTCCATCATCATTTCGAACGCTGCATCGCTTATTTCGCAGAGGTATGCATGCATCCAAGGCACAATTTCGCCAGGTTCGCCAATGAAGCATTTCGGTTCTTCATATTTTGGAACGTTGCTGGCAACTGAAACGCTAGCTGGAAGCAACTGCTTTGTATAGATAAGTTTTCTATCTTCCTCTGACACCATTTCTATTGGCTGGAACCTCGCTTCAAAGTCATACGTTGCTCTGAAGCGATAAAATTTGTCGGCGATACTAAATCCTTCTTCTACCAGTTCGTCGTGTATTGATTTTGTAAGCCCGAATCCGCCGCCTTTGTAGCTGAACTTTGTTTCTGCTCCATCACATTCCTCTATATGACGCTTGTAGTTGCCAATACGATCCCATAACTTGTCGCAACTTGAACACCGCCAGGATTTCGTATACTGCTCTAAATTGGTGATAAAGGAAAAATGATCTTGATAAATGTTCAGGTTCATTGTTTCGTAATATAGGCCGCGTGAATGGCGCATGAGTGATGCTGGAGGTGAAGGTAGTGGTTTCGGTATATCGCTAATTGTCCCACCTTCGTTTGTATCCTCTGATGCTTCAATCTCCATACATTCGAGCCGATACTTTAAACTGTCACTTGGCTCCGCATATTGTTCCTCGTCCGATTCACTTTCCTCGCATTCCGCCATTCCATCAATATATTCCATCATCGGTTCATCTTCTTCTTCTTCCTCGTCGATGTCGGGCATTAGTGGAGCCGATTCGTCGTAGTCGTCGTAGACGGGATGAAACGTTCGTTGTCGTTCTTGGTATTTGCGGTAGGCGCGCTGCAAGGTAGTTTCTTCAGGTAGCTCTTCGAGAATTTCGAGTTCGTAAACAGCAATGTTAATTTTGTAAAAATCCTCCACATCCTGAAGTTCTTCCAAGTCTATTCCAGAAAAAATCTCTATGCCACGGTGTTCGCACCATCTACTGCATTCGTCGACCACGTGCTTCTCAAATTCAGCCTGATTTCGCATTCGGAAACCGCGGAAAATGGCCAGACATCTGAAGAAGCACAGTTTGTCTCGATAGTCTCGCGAATTACGATCCTTATCAAGAGGCTGAATACTTTTATTGTTTATTATACATGGTGGCAAAGCAACACGAGCTCCAATTAAGGCATGAGGAGTTAGTTTGTTAATTGTTACTGTCATATTCGTTATTTTATCTACTACATATTTGGTAGTTGGACGTTGCTGGCGGGCCCATTCCAAAATATCTTGTCCATCCAGGCGTTGAATAAGTTTATTGAAATCATTTCGGTTGGCAACGAGCATGGCGTCGAAGAGTTGGGTGTTGTTGCTGCTGTAGAAGTAACCTTCTTCGTGGGTAATTATGTTGCGTAGGATAAAGCCAAACGATACCGACCATTTCGCCTTGTATTTTTGGAGTTCGTACACGTAGCCCAGCTTTTGCTTGATGTCAGCTTCGTCAGCATTCTCCAACCGGAAATTGAAACGATCCTGGATCCTTCGCCCGCGTTGATAATGTGTACGAATTTGTTTCCAATTGGTGCGCACCATCTCGTCGTTGCCGTTGTAGCTAACTGGATCCTCGGAGGGCAGATTGTTCGGGCGTAACGTCGCTTGGCGCTGTGCTCGAGGAAACTTTTTTGGTGGTTGTTCGCTTTCGGCATCCGTTGCGGTTCGTTTCTTTAGATGTACTTCCGCCATATGACGTTGAAGGTTGTCGGACCGGTTGAACACTCGATCGCACTTTGAACACTTGTAGCTTCCATCGCCGTGTACTGAGCGAACGTGGCGGAGAAGGTTGCAGTTTGACACGAATCCTTTAGGGCAAACGGAGCATTGATACTTTGCAGCAGAATCAGCCATCTGAATGGTAGTAAATAAAATAGGTTCAAGTTACTCTTTTTAATAAGACGGATCTCTAAAACAATAGTTGTTAAACGCAATCCCTTTACCCTTTTTAATAAAACAGTTCCGCGATCCTCATAAAAAATGCAAACAAAATCTGTCGTTTCTCCTCATTTAATATGCACAAAATTCCAGAATATTTAATTAGGTGACGCTCATTAAATATGCAAGCGCCAACCTCATTAGCTCTGCAAAAATTTTAGAATTTTAAATTAGGTAACGCTCATTAAATATTCATAGTTGAAGTGTTTCTATTACAGGATTGTTTTGTTATTTCAGTCTTTACATTTTAGGACGGTTTCTAGTTTTATATTTAATTTCGGGTATGGATGGTCGGATATATAGTTCGCTGTTTTATTCTACACGTTCTCAAAGCAATTCTACTCAATGGTGGTCGGAAAGACAAAACAGGATAACGTCGTCGTATTTTGGTCGTATTGTTAGTGCTAGAAACGGATCCTCGCTCCGAAACTTGGTGAACGATATCTGCGCCGATTATAACCCGCACGCTTTCATTCCTACTCCGTGCTTAGTTGGATTAACTGAAGAATCAAACGCAAAGGCTGCTTACATTCGCTACCAAAAGACCACTCACAATCTCAGTGTCACTGTTCACCCTTCCGGTTTTTGCGTCCCCGCTGCTGCGCCCTACCTTGGATCTACACCAGACGGATTTGTTACAGCCCCTGATTTCGATAAACCAAAAGTATTGGAAATAAAATGTTTACACGATAAAAGTCCTCAGCCACGCAACATTCTTGAAATAGCTAACAGTAGAAAGGCTAACTTTTATTGTAAAGTTGACCAAGTTACAAAACAATTTACTTTAAAAACAAATCATAAATATTACTTTCAAGTTTTAGGTCAGTTAGCTATAACCGGACTCAAATCTGCTCATTTTGTAATTTATGCACCTCGTACAAAAGAAATCAAAGTTATCGATGTCACCTTCAATCAATCAACCTGGGACAGCGTACAACAAAAACTTGATTTATTTAACAGCAGATATCTCAGTTCCACCGCCAAATCACCCAGTGGCGATATTGCAACGATTTCAGAGATTATACAAGCCGATAATTCACCTTAGACATATCAAAGGAGTTCATTTTGTAATCAGCAATACTAAGTCATATTTCACAATTTCAAAATCGAAACTTCACAAGTTGATATACGATACTTACCTTCACTACGACCAAAAATATCAGCAGTCCCAAGACAGATTTGTGTTGGTTCGCGATTTTGGATATGAAATTGGACGTGCCGAGAATATTTGCACCAAGCTCAAAATTGTTTATATTTCTTCTGCTAACAGGATTATAACTGCTTATCCTTTTTAATAGTAACTTAGATAAAGGTTAACTAAAATTAAATTATTAGTAATATTCATAGAACAGTAACAAATCATGCCACGAATCATTTCGAAATCTGATCTTTTTAATATCTGTGAAGCTATTTTGGAGCACGTCAAAGAAAACTGCCAAGGCTGTCGCTCAGGAATTCGATCAGATAATGAACCATGGTCGCACACTGGTCTAACTGGTTGCTTATATATTTTCAAATTTCACGTCGAAATCTACCTGGACACGGTTCTAAAGGAAATGGGTCTACATTACACCAACCGGGAACAATGTATTAACGATATCGACTTATACTACGACATTTGCTATTTTGAAGAAAAAGATAATATTCACCAGAACGTTGTAAGGGACATGGTTGAGGATGAAATGCTGCGTGATTTAGATTATAGCGAAATTAAGAGACGGCGGTACCAGTGATTTTTTGTTTATAATTTTCATAATCGTGCACTTTTTGATATTGTTTTGTCGAATAAAGTTATTAAAAGAACTTGGTTGTTTGGCAATACTTACTCTTAACAAATGGCTTTGAGCGAACTAAGTTACTGGATTTCAAATAATAAACAAAAGCTTAAATCTGTTCTTTTAGTCCTCCTTACCATAGCCTTGTTGACTGAGCTCGGCTTCATAGTAGAACAAAGACTTTCTTGCAAACCCAAAATTGTTGAAAAATGTGAAAATAAGACTAACGTTTTATGTTACGAGGACTGGCGCAAACCACACATTGAACGATGGAACCCTAAACGGGGTTATAATATTCACTGGATCAACAGAAATACCAGCAACGTTCACTTTGAGGTCGTCCTACATCCCCCTGGTAACCAACTTTGGAGCATTAAGGTAATGTATCTATTCGACGTATGGGATAATATCTTTAAGAAGATTTCTATACCATACCCTAGAGTAGTCATCCTTATTCAAACAACACACACATACCTAGGTTTCGAAGTCGACAACTGTAATCTGGGCCTTAAGTTTTATCTAAACTAGCTACGTTTAACCTAGACGCAGTTTTAAATAACCGTCTAGTTAGGGTTGATATAAGAGGAACTTGAAGCATTGCGTAATATGTTAAGTAACGTGCAGCCATGCAAAAACAGCTAAGTAAACTATATTATGATCCGTCAAATCCCTTGGGACTTGGTTCAGTTACGAATCTTTATAAACCAGCAAAGAAAAGTGGGCTATCAGTGTCCCAGAAAGATGTCAGGGAATTTTTAGCAGGGGAACAGGCATATACTCTTCTAAAGTCTCGACCAAAGAAACATTTTAAACGTACACGGTATATAGTATCGGACCTTTATGATATATTTCAAGCCGATTTAGCTGATATGCAATCAATTTCAAAATATAATGACGGGTACAAGTACATTTTTGTTGTGATTAACTGTTTCTCTAAATATTGTTGGGGAATACCACTGAAAAACAAAACCGGAGAATCTCTAGCTACTGCCGTAACGTCGGTCTTAGACTCAATCCTTCCAGAAAAACCTCGTAATTTTATTGTAGATAAGGCCAAGGAACACTATAGCGCCGCATTTACCCAAGTTTTTAAGGATAGGGAAATAAATTTAATTTATACTATGAACGATGAATCTAAAACTGTCTTCGCTGAAAGAAAAATCCGTGATATTAAACGTAAAATTTACATATACATGAGAAAACATAATACTTGGCGTTATATAGACATATTACCTAAGATAATTGACTCCCTTAACAAACGGAAGGTTAGGACCACGGGTTTTAAGCCAATTGATGTAACTAGGGAAAACGAGGATAAAGTAAGACGTAAACTATTCCCTAAAACTTTTA
This sequence comes from Trileptium ribeirensis, assembly GCA_030248225.1. Taxonomy (NCBI): domain Eukaryota; kingdom Metazoa; phylum Nematoda; class Enoplea; order Enoplida; family Thoracostomopsidae; genus Trileptium; species Trileptium ribeirensis. The sequence goes on from JASANE010021447.1 coordinate 5,465, forward strand.
CCAAATTTCCCCGGCAATATAAGTTCCAAGTGGGAGATAGGGTTAAGCTACTCAAACGACAGTTCCCGTTCGCAAAAGCTTTTTATCCCAACTGGACAGAGGAAGAATTTATTATTAGCCAACAGATACCTTCATCACCAGTTACGTACAGGATTAAATCAATTACTGGCGAACTAATTTTAGGTATATTTTATGAACATGAAATGCAAAAAGTTATACGCGAGGAAGAAATTTATGAGATTGAAAAAATTTTAAAACGAAGGAAAACACGGGGTGGAGTTACTGAATATTTAGTTCAATGGAAAGGTTATCCTCTTGACCAATCATCGTGGGTTACTGAAAAAGATATAAAAGCAATTGCGTAATTATATAATTTTCAGATTTAATTATTATGGAGTGGTCTGTTGTTAACTCTACAGTTTGCGGAGTATTTGGTACGAAATTAAATTTAACGGAAGTTGGAGCTCGGCTTAATCCTCCTGCGGTATATAATTCATTCAAATTCTCAGGTCTTGTATGGCACCCCGTAATAAATGAAATGAAGACTGGCTGTTGTTTGATATTTTCTTCTGGTAAATTCAATTTAGTGGGGCAAACGGATTCAAACAACATTAGAAAAGTGGTGGACGAATTGGAAAGGGCAATCGGGAGCAAAGTTGCTAGCTATGCAATTAAAAACATCGTCGTATCAGCAAATTTTTATAAAAAGTATAACCTTCACAAGCTATGTTATTACCTCCAGCAACAAGCCTACAGCGCTACTTTTGACCCGCACGATATGATGCCTCCCCTGCTGCTGAAGCTTAACTTATCTAAAGGACGCAAAGTAACGGTATTGGTACACGCTTCCGGTAAATTAATCCTAACAGGTATTAAAAAGTACTCAGTAATAAGCAAAGTATTGAGAAATATATACAAAATTATTACACACGATCATGTATGTTATCCTTGAATCACCATCACTTAGCTGTAAGCTACCGTCGCCTATAGATACCACAGACTCGGAGTGCGCCGTAGTTCAGTGTAACGTCCCTAACACGGTTAAGTATATAACAGCAGACTTTATCGAATCTAGTTACTCCACAACAGGTAATACAAGAGTTATATTCGCCAATTCCCGTTATAACCCCCTCCCGGTTTATCACAAAATTCGCGTAACGTCCCTCGAAGATATATCCGTGTCACTAAATTCACAAGCTAAAGCTACCATAGTACTTCATATTCGAAAAACTATTAAAAAGGCAGAATAACTTTGCTACGAATACATTCAAAACAAAATGGATCCAGCTTTAGTGCGTCTTTTAGTGGGTAGTTCACGTCGTGCTATACCCCTAAAGCTAAGCAACATATCTTCGAAACGAAAAAAGACTCGGAAAACTATTAAAAAGAAACGAAAAGCTACAAAGAAATCATCAAGAAAGCAACGAAAGAAAAATAGGAAACGCAGCAAAAAGTCTCGATTATATTAAATTATTAATAAAGATTAACATATATTTTCAATAATAAAATAATGGCTTTAAATTTCTCAGCCCACCCCAAATGTAGTGTTTCGGGTCTCGATCTTACATCGCTACCCCCTGTTCAGGATGAAGTTGAGAGCGTACAGGTAGTGGAAAGTGCGTGTTTTACGGGATTACCATCAGAAGATCACCTAACACCCTTAGAGTTTAGATTTGGGGGCACTTCAGATTATATTGACGTGGATTCCATTATGTTATATCTCCAAGTAGACCTAAATAAACAAGGCCCGCCACCTCCAGCTCCTGCTAGTAAACCCACAGCTAAGAAACCTAAAAAGAGACAAGTAATGACAGGAGAAGGACCCGCAAATTTGTTTTTATATTCTCTTTTCGAAAAGGTTGAACTGAAAATTGCAGGAAAAACGGTATCTTTAGAACAATCAAATTATCCCTACATAATGTATACCCTTTTTCACTTATACTTAACGAAAAGTGTACGTAAAACGCTACTGGAGACAGCAATTTATGAACCCGACCAACCGTATGGTTTTGATTTAGAACCTGATGCAACAGCTCAGAGGTCCAGTATGTTATTTAGCAGTAAAGGGGAGCTATATGGCCGTGTATTTACAGATTTTCTGAATATTGGCAGATTTTTACCAGGCAACCTACCCATCACACTAGTTTTTCATAGAACCAAACCCACTTTCAGCATTATAGGTAAATCAGATACCAAATACAGTATAAAAATTAAATCAGCAAAGCTCTACACACCCTACGTTACGCTATCACCACAAAGTCTTAGCAAATATCAACGTATACTTAGCAGCACGGGATTCAAATATCCGGTTGTTCGGCATAGTATAGTGACCAAATCACTGGGAACGGGAGATATGAACGTTTCGTGGTCCTTTATAAGTAATGGGAGAGTACCCAGGAGAATAGTACTTATGCAGGTAAGGGCATCAGCATATAATGGACAAATAGATAAAAATCCGTATAATTTTGAACATTTCAACCTTCAAAGTTTACAGGTATTTGTTAACAAAAAGTCTTACCCAACAACAGTACCTCTTACGTTCCAAGAGTCTGGAGATATATTTAAATCATACTTAAACTTTCTCAAAAATACAGATTTCTGTAACCTTGAGCCTGGATTTGACGCCTTTGGTTACGCTGCAGGCTACTTTATGATACCAATAACACTAACTAGGGACGGATCAACAAATTGTGGTTACCAGTCGTCAGTAGAAAATGGTAACGTAGACATAGAGATAACATACAGTAAACCATTAACAGAACCTATAATGTTGTTAGTTTTATCAGAAATTGACAGTTTACTCACTGTAAAGGACAATGGAGAATTCAAGCGGTCAGAGTAGTGCTTTGTTACAAGATACACCAATACTCCTGCAACCACCCTATAATGCAATCGTAGCAGGATCAACACAATCAGGAAAAAGTTACTTCGTACAGCAATTACTTCCTCACGTAAATGAGTTGCATACCCAAAACTTCGACAGGATCTTTTACTGTTACAACATGCCTGAGAAAGAGTTATTAGGGTTAAACGTGGAAAATTTAAAATTATTTCCAGTTTTCCTGATTTTTTATTCGATGAAAAAGAATCACCGGTACATACCCTCGTAATATTAGATGATTTCATGGACAGTTTAATAGGAGATAAAAGGTTAATAACACTATTCACAACGATGAGACATAGGTTAATTTCGGTAATATTTATAGTCCAAAATTTATACTTTTGTCCGAAAGTTGGTCCTTGTATACGTCGAAATACTGATTATTACTTTCTCTTTGAAAATCGCGGGGACCAGGCAATGATAAACTCTCTGGGATCTAGAATGTTCCCCCATAAAAAGAATTATCAATTTGGGGCATACACAAAAGTATTAAAAAGACCGTATGGTTACCTCATGATGAATCTAAAAGCTAATACTCCACCATAGTTTATTCTGTCAGAAGGTCTGTTGCCTTACGAACAAAGTTACGTACACATATGAGTGAATACATAAAAGAAAACCTTGTCGTGCTTAAATTTCTAGAGAAAGCTCCACTACAGTACGTAAAATCCGTTCTATCTAACCCAACAGTGTCCCTAGTTCGCGCAGCTTCAGAAATTTGCAGAAATATAGAGAACGGCAACATTAAGCTAAGTAGCGAAAATCAAACCTGGGTAAAGTCACAGAAACAAAAAATTGTAGCACTAGCATCTCGTAGAAACTCCATTACGAAGAAAAAGTTAATTTTAAGAAGGGTAGGCCATACTCTGTTCCCTAAACTAATCCACATTGCAAACCCCGCCCTAAAAATTTTGTTTAAGTATGAGTGAACCTAAACGGTATGCACTGGTCGAGGAGGGATTATTCGAGAAGCTTAAAGCAGGCACAGTTCACGATTGTTCATTAAATAAACCGTCATTAAATAGACCAGTAGAAATAATTAATAAACCGACTTCGTCAACAACACTTCAAGATGTCGTCAACGTATTACCCCGACGTCTACGTAACAAAGCAAAAATCTTCGCTCATTACCTCGAGGATCACGTTCAACTCAACTCTCAGGATCGTGTGGTATACAACAACGGTACGATTGGTTCACATTTCATCGATCACGTTCGGTACTTTACATCGTCACCGTTTCTCAAAATACAACGACCTCCCGACGCATCACGGTTTGCTGATATCATTAAGAAGGCTGGTGTTCCTTCAAGCGCACTTGGTCGAAGCCTGAAAAGCAACAATGGGACAAAACGTCCGAAGTGGGAAACGTAAAATGGAAACGGAAGTTAATGCAACTAAACTTCAATGCGCAACAACACGTACAGTAACGTCACCTACTGGCAAACAACGTATCCTGTTTTTCAGCGGTTGGTCTCCGTTCTCCAACTTCTTCGTCAACCGGTTCCTGGCTGGTGGAATACCTTATCACAGTGCAGAACAATACTATTAGGCGAAGAAAGCGTATCATTTTGGGGACTTTGACAACTATTACCGTATTCTTCAATGCCGATCACCATCGAAAGCTAAACAGTTATCAATAAACATTAACAATTATAACTCCAAGGTATGGGAGGCAATGCAATACGATGCAATGATGGAGGCTTTATGGACTAAGTATAACAACAACAAGTCCCTCAAGCAACAGCTACTGGATACCGGTGATGCCACATTGGTCTACGCGACGGAATACGATGACTACTTTGGTACCGGCGTGTCACACGAAGATCCAGTCTACGAAACGGAAGAAGAAATTCCAGGAAAGAATGTACTGGGCGAACTGTTGATGATAGTTAGAGATGACATAAAAAAATAGTTTGCAGTTTCGTGTATGTTCGATGTCGTAACTTTTGATTTTTAATAAAAGAAAAAAAACAATTTGCGCTTGTACCTGAGCGAAATATTTTGTATTGATTGTGTCTAACGTCTTTATCAAAATTGAAGTCTGCGCAAAATGCTGCCCTTTGATAGTTCTAGAAGTCTAATTTAAAAAAATCCACAAAGCTAATACTTAAGGGTTACATAGCTAGTGTCGAAATTATGAAAACGATCCAATTCGATATAGCACAAAATTGCAGTACGTTTTTGAATTTTGCTAATATTTAGTCTGGTTTTCGAAAAAATCTGAAAAAACCTGTTTTTGACCCAAAATGTACCATTTTTGGAGCCCTATGATCCTTGTCCAGAGACCAACAGTACCCACATAACCTGATATTCTGGAACTACTCTTACCACACTATAGCTTAATTAAGGTTAATTAAGTTTTCATAAAAATCAGGTTTGAAGGGTAAATAAAAGGCATGAATTTACGTTTTATCACTTGATATGGAAGTCTAAACCATATCGGTAATCAGGGACACGAATTTGGGTTACGTTACTTTATTAAGCATGGATTTCAAAACAGAATCAATGTTTGCTGTTACCTGGCATGAACTACCTTTGGTATTATTTCACCGCAGTGAATGTTTTTGTTATCAGGGTTTCTCATTTTCGATGTTTGTGCTAGAGAAAATGCTGCATTGAGTTTAACCGTATTTCACACTAATAATGTCTAATTACGTAATAGTTATTAACAGTTTGCTTAATTTCCACGAGCTGAAGGTTATAGCAACTGTTCATTGTCTATTTCGCTACATGGATCGAAAGGCATTGAACACATTATGCAACCCAGCTTAGGGTGGCATGCAGCCTCTATTTTATGCGTGGTTAAAGGTTCAAACCGCTCAAATATTCGTGGAATTTTTGGATGCCCTGTATACCACTGGCCAACTTTCAGGCAAAAATTATAAGTTTTGGCGTGCAGCTGTGCAACTTGTGTAAAATTTAACCGGAAAGTTTTGCGTTAATATTAGAGTAAAAAGCTTCAAAAGCGCTAACAACTGTTGTGCAACGTTCTTCTTAGTCATTTATCGAAAGATTCTTTATTTTACTTTTATGCCATAGTATTGTTCACTGTTTTTGAAACGAAACATGCTTTTCCAGCTTACTAAGAGTACTATTATTTCGGAATTACCAACTCTTAATATCTCTGCTGAGACATAATATGATACTCTTGCTAACTCCCCAGAATACACATTTGTCTTTTGAACAATTATAATCAGTATGAATCAATCTGAAAACCGAAAACTGGAAAACCGTTAAGTGCAACATGAAATCTAAGTCTACGTAGTGTGGAGCGCTATATTGGCTCTATACACATACCAAATATCATTCGGAGCGGAAATTTCGCTTGAGAGCTATGACTCGCCACAATAGTATTGGAATTGAGACCCCAAAAGCCACATTAGGGCAACCTAAGCTGTCATATAAGCCATCACTCATCAAAATTGGTCAAGTGGTTCCAAAGTTATGGCTAAAACTGACAAACGCGCATATTTTTTCCCACATACACCAAAACAGAGAATTCATCGTTACACTCGCTGCGCTTCATTCCATCGCGAATGCAATTACTTTACTTCACACTTTATGGATCATATTCCGTACCGCAGCTAACACAATTACGATTTCATTAAGTCAGTTATTGCACACCAGCAGTAGTGTTGCGGTCCTGCCAATAAATCTTAGCGCACAGAACGTACTGCATCGCAAAGTTGCACAAATATACCATTGTTTTCAGCTATTCCGAAAACCACACGAATCAAAATGTTTAAGACGAACCATTTTTATCTAGTGTGTCAAGTCGTATGAATGTTATTTTTCAGCATATTCAATGCACCACTGTAACCAGTTTTCATAAGAAAATAACGATACATCATTTTAAAAGTTCTTAAATCACTTATCTAGGGATGCCCCCTCTATTCCTGTTCCTGCTATATACAGACAAAGATAAATATTATTATTGAGACAATGCTTCGTATACACGTTCGCCATAAAAATACAGTAATTAAAATTGCAGTTAAACATGGCAGTGCAAGTGCATAAAAGTGATGAAACAAATATTACAGTTTTCTACCGGTATAATTACATTCACGACTTTGTCTTTGTTTTCTCCTCCACAATTTAAACCAAGCAGGATTCGTACACTTAAGTGATATGCTTCGTAATTTGTAGCAAAATGTGACCAGCAACGTGTATGTCGACTCTAATATTTGACATAATATACCGTTTGACTGAAAAGCCTTAATCTTGATATCGTTTAAATTTATCGTCTTTGTGTGACAACGGGGGTTAAACATTCAACAACAGGAGTATTCCGTTACGTTGGTAGTGTTTTTTCAAATTTACGCGCAAATTTTAAAATATTTCCAAGGCAATAATTTTAAAATATTTAGTAGTTCACATCAAAGGCATAGACATTTGGTGTTCGCTTTCTAACGGTAGTGCGCGTTTTTCATTTTGTAAATTCAAATTTTCTGATTTACTAAGTCACATGTTTACACGTAGATATACAAAATATTAAATCGAAAAGTTATGTGCATTTGGTGTCTGGCAACACATTGCATTGTTACCAATCTTATGCAGGATTGAACTTTATCGAAAAACCGCCGCCGGGTTCATGGCGTACGCCATAGTTCGCACCCTTAACAGTAATACCGTTGACAATGACCATTCCACCACCACTGAGTTGCACTCGAAATCCACTGAGTGTGGAAATGTGCGGTGGTGGAACTGCTGCACCGGTACCATTGGTAGCTTGTCAAGCTCCGGCGAGTCTGGTATTTCAGGCTCACCTTGTGGCTCTGGAGACGCCAACGGTGAATAACTAGGAGACCGTAATTCCGGAGAGGCCGGCGAACTGAATATTTCTGAGTGGTTTATTGCTTCGTCGTCACTACTTTCCAGTAGTGAAGGTTTTATGGGTAAGACGAGCTTTGAAGGTCGCATTTTGTCGCACTCAGCGCAGGGTTTAGGGGTAACTGTCGGCGTATATTGAACGTCAAATAGGGGACGTAGCAATGCTCCCGCGACTACCCCCAGCGCACCCACCCACCCACAGCACCAACCACCACCCAAAAACAACCCCCCAAACCCCCCCTTATCTTGGCTGTAGTTCAGGTCTTCCTGAAAAAATTGAATGAAAGATATGATTATGTAGACAAGGTATTTTTAAGCTACAAAAATTTTCACATTTTTAGTGTTTTAAATTAATTCAATGGTTAAATATCAAACTGCACGAATATTTGTGATTCGCTAAATTATTAAGTAGTAGGTACTAATATCTAATTTCCAACTTCCGCTGGGCCTTAGTGCTCAAAATTCTATGAAAATAGTATGAAAATTGCCAATTTTTGTGCCCGGCATCACTCATTAACGGGTGGATGTATTTTGATAAATTTTTTGTTCAATGCGACTTGGAATCTCATTTGCCCTTCAGTTGGCGTGAAAGTTCTAGGTGCACATCTTTAATCTCTTTTAATGTCCAGAGTTTTTGGGATTTTTTGTATTGAATTTATATTTTTTTTTATTAAGAACATAGTTAATGTCTTTGTTTTAGTTAACTTTTAGTTAAAGGAAGTTGGGATCTTGCCGAAAGACGCGCTTATTTACATATTTGCTGCATAGAAGTATTGTCTTTTAAATTCATATTTTAAAATTAGTATCCACTTCTTTATTCATGCCTTGATTGCAAGGCTAAGTTCGTATTCAATGACATCTTCTTCAATTTTTGGCTTGGTGTTTCCTTGCGTTGAAGCAAACGGTTCGCGGCGGCGTTTTGTAGACGGTTTTGGGATACATGTATTTTCTTCTCCGCTTGAATCTTCCGCGGGCCTTTTGTTTGATACCGAACTCTAAAATTATTTAATCGCTAACAAATTTGGTGGTTTCTCCAGTAGTTATTTTGTTAATTTTTTGATACAACTATATGCCGTCAGTTCTGTGCCCATTAAAAAATTAGTTTGAAGCTGGATGCGATGGATAAGACAAACAGTTAGTCACAAGACATTAAACTAATTTTTTTAAAAGAGCCAAGGACTGAAATGTGGCACCAACATCAGACATGATATTTACATTTTGTTCCCTAGATAGCTAGCCCTGAGTGTCAAGGGTGTCTATGTGCTGTATGCTTACTGTGTGAAATTTTCGGATTTGTTACTTCCTTCTGTCTCTGGTTTAAGATTGATAGTCAAGATAGATATGTTGATAGATGGATTTGTTCGAGCCATTACAAATCACAAAAATTTCTAGCAAATCTTATAAATGTGACATGACTGATACAATACAAGAATACAGCAAACTATGCAGCATAGCTGAACCATGTGAGTGTTTTCGCTGTTCTTTACAAAATCAAAATAAGCCAATGTATTTTATGTAATGTGGAATGTTGGATTTGAACAGTTATGAGATGGTACATATAATATAGTTACTAATTACCACTTCCTAGACAAACTACCTGCATACAATCATCTATATTGCATATGTCTGCATAATAATTTTAATACGTGGCCACAATTTGAAATTCAAAATTGATGAGTATGGTTATACTTAATTACAACTTTACAGAATAAGGCCTACCTCTTCAAAATGTGGCCAATGGCCTTCCCAAATTCCTGGAAAGTTGTGCTGCACCATATCTGATAAGCACTTGTAATAGTAGGTATCTGCGCTTGGGTCTTCACGGTCCAAACGATTTATTACCGCCTCCAGATCTGCCCTCGATTTAGGTATTGCAATGAAGCTGTTCAAATTTTCTTCCTGCAATTTGTTTCGTTACCCTGTTATTTTATGCAACGAATACCATTTCCACCAGGGCCGTGCTTAGTAACCCCCCACCCACCAAACAACTTTAAGCCCCGAAGCGGTGTCACATTACCCTAAAAGTATGACATTTACGATGAATTTGGAAAAAAAATTACAAAAATTTAACCCTTATTGAGGGGCATCAGAAAGTTTTTTGGGGAGTGGGGTGTCTCACAAACCCTAGGCACGCCCTTGAGTTGCGTTTTGCGTTGGTGTTCGAAATACCACTAAATCAACTTATACAACCAACCTGATAAATAATTTGTCTAATTTTTGTGAATATTTTAAGAGTGTTGTCTCGAAAAATTTTCCCTGCGGCTGAGCTAAAACTAAGCCATCAGTCTCAAAAATTGCAATAACATAATTCAGTCTATACTTCAGTGCAGTGGCGTAACCAGGATTTCTCCAAGGGGGACAAAGGTCCAAATTTTGACGAAAATTCCTAAATTTACGTTATGTGAGGTATAAAATTTTTTTTATCCGCGGGGTCTCAAGGGGGGGACATTCCCCCTCTCCGCATCCCCCTGGCTACGCCCCTGCTTCAGCGCTCTCTTTATAGTTAAAATCGTCCTTGTGTGTGTGACTAACACACATTGTTGTTGTTAAACAGCATGATTTTACACACATAACTCCATAATGTTTTCGTTGGCGTTTAAGGATATTAATAAAAATAGTGACTAAAGATCACAAAACATGTAGTTGTGTTACATATTTGGCGCAGTTATTTCTGAAGTCCGGGCCCGCCGACGCGTATGTTCATAAAACGGTTACAATTCCAGTTGTGTATTTCGGCATGTGTTGTGTATTAGTTAATACATGATCGCTTTCGCTATTATAAATGTCATGATACTTAACAAATAATTAACAGAACAACACACCATTCCCTGAGCACTCGGATCACCATCGCCTTCAGACGCCTCCTTGACGACTCCTGGGCAATCTCATCCCTATTGACCCCATCACCTTCGTATTCTTCCATCACGTTTTCTTGCTCTCCAATGACCTGACGTTGTTGCTGAAAATAGAATTAAGCAATGTAAAAGGGTTAATAGACGCATGCAAAACCACTAATGTAAACTTTTGAACTGTATAAAATGACTATATGATTATTTCGTATTATCAAAAATTAGTTGCGAATTTATTAGGGCTCAGCGATTTTTGCTGCAACTCAGATTATATTTATCAAATAAATCTTGCCAATATCGGGACGTCCGTAGCTAAGCTCGGTTACCCTTACAACCTGAAAAGACGACCACAAGCTTTCTTACAGCAACAGCATGCCAAATTTTGATCCTTGATCTGCGATACTATATATGATTGTTGGGGATTATAAAGTATCATACATACTTTGTTGAGAATGAATACAAATTTAATTATAAACATATTCTTTGGTGTCTGTCAGGCCAGCGAGGGGCTACTTACTAGAAACATAGAAACTTAAATATACTTAGAAATAAGTGCGGACTGTAATATTACTTTATTGTATATAAGTCAGTAATTGCTATTGATGTAACTGATGAATGCTTACATTGACTTTGTCAGCAATTTCCTCGTCCAACGCACGAAGAAGCGCCATTAGTTGTTGTATCTCAGGATTGTCCTTCAAATATATAGACAAACAACTTCTAAATAAGATTATTGTGCCAAATAACAATCACACAACTCAAACTGTGATTGAGAGTGGTTCCAAGCCGGTTCAGATGTTCCATGCATGCCAACGGGTCATCGGCTCAGGAGGGGATATCCTGCTGTCAGAGAGGGTGTGCCAAAATATGTCACCTCATGGGGATAATCCCATGGGGAGTCTTGGGGGAGGTTGCGCTGCTTCACCGAGCGGTGGTGGTGAGGGGGTCAAAACTAACTAAAATGACCAAATTCTGGCCGAATTTAGTACATTTTTGCCCTTTTTACCAATTTTTAGATGTTTCATGGAAATGACTATAATAATTGCACATACTGAAGACAAGAAGTTTAGCAAAAGTGATCTTATTTTCCAGCGGACATTTGATAAGGTTTTCTGATTTAGAACATTTAGCCTAATTCCTGCATCCCAACACCTTGGTAAAACAAGGGACAAGGGAAAGAGTAAACTAAGTAATCAAGCGTTATTTGTACGCCATTTAATATTGTAAAACTCCGGCCCGTCTCAACGATCTACGGTAGAATATGCTATTTTCCCCGAAAATTTGGGACAAAAATTCCAAATAAGAGTTTACCGGAAAAGGATTGTATATTTCGAAAGCTGGACAAATATAATAGTGATTTACTTCCTTCGGAAGGACATAACCAAAAAGTTATATGCATATCTAAATACAAGAATGAGCAAAATACTATTTACCATTATTATAGTTTGTGCTAGCGATGGATAGATTAGGATTACGAGAAATATGGATAAATATTAATAGGAAGAGTGGCAAATTACGAAATGTTAACTAAAATGTGCCTAAAAATGCAGGGTGGGTTAGCATACATTTACTTGGGAAAATTTTGTCCTTCAACTTATCGTATATATGTTCATCACAAAACTATACCTGACAAAAAGGTATGCATGGTAGCTACAAGCCACAGAAGTTTTCGTACCAATGAGCTCAGTGGTTTTGGAGACGATCATGTGATAAGGGCAGTGTTAAAGATTATTTTTCAGATTGGTCAAATTTGAACTCATTTATGCTTATATCTTCACTGGAAGAGAAGTTATGAGGAAAACTGTAATTTGATGCAAATCGAGGTTTTTGAGACTTCGACGGTGCAAACTAGTGGATGCCGGAATGAATTTGACAGAAACTTTGCTAATAAAATGTATATACCCATTTGATGGGGGAATGTCTTTATCACGCACGCACTGAAACTAGATGCTTTGCTGGCACCGTTGGGTTTACAAACAAATAACCTTAAAACGAAATGTATCGCTTGCCTTGTTCAGTTGGTACACTTGTATTTTCTGTATATTAGATAAGAATAATGAAATAGCCATGCAAGGGGGGACCTATGTGGAAATTCATGTGCAGCTCTACCACAGTAAATTTTCTACTTGTATCCCGAAATTGGTACAAACTAGGCGTGATATACGCAATTGGGATGCACAGCCTTAAGTTTTGTACAAGCTTGGCCCACTGACTACGTCTACGAAAGCATAATCAAACTTATTCTGATACACCGCTAATAGGGACTTTGCCATCAGTTTCTTTCAAAAACTCCAAGAAAATTAGTTGAATCCGTGCTTTGCATAACCTGGGGTAAACCGCAACGGTCATATTTGACAGACTTGTTTTATTTATTATCAGACAAATACATAAGACAGCAGATAGTGTTCATAGCTTCTTCGTATTTGAGCGGAATAAGTGCAGTGATTGGCTATTAAAAACTGCAAAGGCCAGTTACAATGGGACAGATTGTATTAAACCGTAAATGGGACAACGGAGGTAACCATGAGGTCGGGCACTGCGGAATTTTAGGTGATAATTTAGCATATTCTGAAACCCCGTACAAAAAATGGCCCCAGTCATTATTCCCGCCAAAAAAGAAAATGTTTTTCAATGCAGCTTTGACTACTTTAGTTAAAAATTAAGCAATATGCAAACTTTTCGAAGTCTAATATGATCTTGGCTGAGGGCTTTTTGCACAAAAAGCAGATGTAAACAGGTACATAGATTGTGTACCGTATCTTGCTTTAGTCAGAAATTCAGTTTGATTTTGAAGTTTCAAAACGAAATGGATGTAGTTTAGGGGCTGTGGAAACTTTATTAGTTATGTAATAGATTAAACAACAAAATTTCAGAAACATTGATATCACGTAACATGATAGTTAATGAAGAGAATAAAATACAAACCATATCGTAAAACTAAACGCCAACGCAACGAATGCTCAAAATGGAACTGAACACGAAAATGGCCTTTAGAGGCGTGGCTTTAGTGACCTTTGGTTAATAATTACCCGACGCCACAATCCAATATGTGATCATTATTTACAATTTTTTTGTGCAATACAGCGGATTGCCAAGTGCTATGGAAATTGCTTCCGGCAGATCTTCTTCGATCCGGAATAAATTCGAAAAACCGGACCTGAAAAGCTCCCTAAAAAAAACACACAAAAAAACATCCAACGTATCAAAAACACCCCCTTTAACCCTTTAATGCCCGAATTTTAAAATCCAGCAAACAAAAATTTACTAGCCATCTTAATGAATGAAGCAGAGTCTATACAACGTATTAAAGACATAATATTGTGTCTAATTTGCCAATGCTTGCTTACACCGAACTGTTGCTCAGGTGCAACGTCAGGAACATTGTATATCTCACTGTTCTACCGTGCTTCGTTAGGTTTCTTGTAATATTTTGTGCTACGTTGTCTATGGACGCGTCCTCTATGCATTTAGCAGGCATTGTGTTTAGTTTAGTCACTGTAAAAATTGGTAAGCAACTCTGACCAAATTGGCTTTCAGTCGTGCTCGGCATTTATTAAGGCTCTTATATTAATATATTATTCCGACATTTCTGCTTGCCATCCCAACGAGAAACAGTGCCAATAATTTCAGCGCCATCCGCATTTCGCTGACAATACGAAGCATAAGATGACACCAACGTGACAACACCGGAGTCGTTCCAACGGACAACTGCGATTCCAGTGTTTGCATCAACAATATAATCGAAGAAACCTCTGGGCTTTTTCTTTATATCATTTATGGAAATGAGGGGACTCTGCTTTAATCCGGCCCGATTAGGTTGTATAGTACCAACAGATTCAAACCCTCGCCGCTTAAGATCAATCACTAATTCTAGCGACGCAAAGTAATTGTCGTAATAAAGCTTGTAACCCTTATCGACCGGCAAGCTTGATGCAAGTTTAAAAACCACACGTTCGCCTAATGTAAGTTCACGATCTTCGGCTACCTCTGTCCTTCGGTATCCCCGTCATCTGTCGGCCGCCCAACATATGGATCAAAGTCAAATGTCATACCAATAGAGCCACGCCGAGTCCACATTTTGAAGCCCCATTTGGATGGCTTTTTCGGCAAATATTGTTTGCAGCTATGTCTTCCTTTGAAGGGAATGATTTGCTCATCGATGCTGTTCCGTTCCACCGGAGTAACTTTTAGACACTCCTCACGCAGCATATTGAGTAGCGGTCGCACTTTGTAAAGTTTGTCGTATCCGTTTTGACCCGGCTTTGGCTGTTTCAAATTATCGTTGAAGTGCAAGAACTCTTTTATTTGTTCAAATCGATTTCGACCCATAAGATCTGCAATAGGCGGATAACGTGAAAAAGTCTTCTAGTACGTTCTGTAGTTGTTCGCTGGCATCACCATCATACGAAGCAAAATCGAGAGAAAAGTTTCAAATTCTTCGACTGTAAGATTCAGTGGTTTATTCGGATCTTGGAGAGCGGAGTACTTATTCGACTCCTGTACGATATACTGTACTATAGTTGGAGTAAAGAACCGTCGAAAATATTCTAGCGGACTCAGGACTTCGTCCTCCATATCAGCATAGCCCAAAACGGCATTGGTTGCAGAGCGTCCATCTTTCTCCATCGAAACACGCGCTGTGAACGTTTCTGATTACACGAAGGTAATGCGATGTCATCGTCACATTCTTCTCCCGCAGATTGTTGAAGGCCAAACTCGCTTTCGTCGGATTCATTATCAGTTTCTGCCTCGGAATCTAGACCTGTTTGAGGTACCATAACGACGTTACGATCTTGACGGCCACTCGAGTTCATTCGAGTTTGAATTTCGGCATCCATTCTGAAAAATATATGGTACTTTGAGTTATGTGCTCATTTTTAGATATACAGTGTAATCACTATACGCATCATAAACAATTATATATTAATCTGAACGGACCTAATCCTAATCCTAATGGTACATACATGCCGGCTGGAGGTAGGTGGTCTACTCCCTCTGAGGTGCGAACCCACCCCCTCCGAGGCCTAAAAGCTAGGCGGGTTACCCCCCCTGGGAAAACTGTACCAGTAGGCGAAAATATGCTGCCGTCGAACAATAAAATGTCCTCATCATCGAACCCATAGAAAATTTTGCCGGTCTGGGGTCCACCCCTGGCATGGCTGACCGTCGGCATGCATGCTGTTTATGGCTGTGATTATATGTTGACGCTTGCAACAGTGCATTGAGAACGGCATGAAAGAAACTCAGCAACGCGCAAGATTTGCTTTGACGCTATAGCGAATGGCAAAAACATTATAGCGCACAGGATTATACAAACTTAACTAACCAATTCCAACTCCTAATTAACTAAATACACATTATAGTATCGAGAACAGCACAGCAGGCATTCGATTTGCGCCCTTCAAGATTACTTTGACCCATCATTCGGCAAACATGTTGAATATAAAGAGCTTTACGCTTGGACTCATTGACATATTGTGGGCTCCTAACGTTGCTTGTGAGAAACAAAACATTAAACTTGTGGCACAACGAAAATCCAAAAAATCAAAAGCTGAAAATAACCATACTAGCAACGTTACAAATGGTCTTCAGGCTGCTAATTTAAATAATCACTTACCCCAAAGGATAACGATGTATTGACGCTTCAATAATGATACCACTGAGCCGCGAAGAGTCGTAATCCAAATAACAAGCTACCACGAATTGAAGCGAATAGCTATGTAATATATCTGTTTGAAGACATAAAATACGAACTGTTGCGCTGGAGTAACGTTAGGATAAACCAAATGGTGGTCGTAGATCCATATTATTTTCGGTTAAAGCTACTGTTGCTCCTGTGCAACATTGGGCACTAAACGGTTAATGTAGCATCGAAATAGATACAATTTTTAATATTTTTGACATTGAGAAATTTTGTTGTTTGTAAAATTGATTTTAATGGCTTGAGCAATGCATAGCACCGTAATAAACGCGCTCCAGTATGGAGATGTAACAGGAGTAGGAGGTTAATTACAATTCTTAGTATCATGCTTGTTTTATATCTTGTTGGCAAGTTGATCAACATTATAACACTTTACCTAATTATGTCACGAATTAATGACTTTTATTGGAAGTTGATGAAAATCACACAATTCTACAAAGAAAATCCTTAAAAACTACTTGCTGATAATTATTATTTTTGTTTTCACTTCCATATATTTATAAACCAATCAATTATACACATGCCAGTTTTTTCATTTATATTTATGTATCGCTTTGTATTATTTTAAAGCAGCATCGGCTCCACTTTTTGGTGACGGGTCGTTAAACTGATAGCAAAAATGACTGAAAATGTAACATTTAAATTACCCAGTGCTACTGTAATTTTTGCAATAGCGGTATGGTTTTTGAATAATGAGTTCATATTGCAAATTTTACGTACGCCAATGTACCACGCCGCAGTAGAATTTGTTGGAATAAACGAGCACATTTTCAGATATTAATGACTGAAGCCGTTTATTGCACCCATAATTATACCTTAAAATGAATAACTAAGTAGTTTTAGCTTTGTTTTTATTATTGTTGAGCCCAAACAAAACCTAAAATTAAGGCAGATGGATACATTAGTTATCCAGCTAGACAGATGTTAGAAATATTTTATTTCCAGAAATACAAGGCACGCCTATAAGAACCATAGTCTACTGGAAATTGCTAATTGTTGATATATTTTTATAGTCAATTATTAATAGCTCATGTACTGACCCGTACAACCCGGTACCCGGCACCACCATATGACCCCGTACAACCCGGTACCCCGCTAATGACCCCAAACAAAACATAAAAATTTTCCTGCAAAAATGAAGGTGAATGAATCCTCAAATCCTCGAGGTTCGTGCTGCTCCTACTATACTACTCATATAAATCAAACGCAAATATGTTTCCTTTGCGAATTAACCGTTTCCGGTATTTGAATTGTTAATTGCACTCCACCATATGTCTCATCTGTTACTGTGCCAGAAAGCAAGCTGAAACATTTTTCAATGCAACTAAGCTTGAACTGCATGCTGTAGTTGCTATCGAAGAGGTGCAAATAGGCATCAAGGGGTGTAACATTTTTATCACCAAGGGAAATGCTGCTAACTTACCGGATTCCACTTTGAAACGAACTTGGCTTCGGTGAAGAATAAGTGAAATGAATAGAGAATGTGAAGCTAGAGTGTATGTCAGAAATTAGTGTTGTATTGGCGGTTCGATAATTTCAGTCTTTATTCGAAGTCTATGCGAACATTATTCAATATTTGTTGGAGAATTTCAGTTACTTCTAACGTTTTCAAATTTTACGTGGTTTTGGAATGCATGCATTTGAATCTGTTAAAATTTTGTTTGGAGCTTGTTCCAGCCTATTCGATTTTCGTAAGCCCTAACCAACACAGTCATTTCTGGTTCTCATGGTACCTTAGCATTGATACCCAGCGCCTGCTACAATGTCGTTTATTAAAATTTGTGTTCTAAACTTTTATATACAGGTTTATACATTTACGATAAAATTTGATGTAACATTTGACGTGGTTCTAGTGAAATATAAACTTATACGGTCTACAGAAAATGTGGCTCAAGCACTTGCAGAAATGGAAACAGTGTTTTAGCAAAAAATTGAAAGAAAATCTGGGCCTTAACCGGCAGATCGCATTAAGTGAGCACCATTTCATAACGTATGTTCAGTTTGCATTTCAGGGAGCAGAATGTTGTCATTTTCTTGTTGGTGAATATTGCTACAATGTTAGTAAAATAGGCATCTTCACCGTTCGGTTTACCGGGCTACATTAGATTTTATATGGAACTAATTTATTTTTTCGAATTATACAGTCATTTTACAAACACGTGCTGCAGAACTTCACAACCATATATATACTGTATTCGTGAAAAACATTTAGTGATATCTGTATGCGTTTTTGTTGGTAAAAATTTAGTGTGTCTAACATTTTTATTGATGCAGCGCATCTACCAGCTGAAGGTTCGGGCAGGAATAGCTTAGTGAAGCCTTAACCAACAACGCGACCATATGTTTATTCATAATTGGCCTAGATGCAGGCACCTAGGAAGGTTTTCCTGCACAAATTGCATTTCATGTGTTACTTCTGCCGAGTTAACTTAAGTTGACCCTGGCAACCATACTAATTTGTATTTTTGGATAAAATTTGTTACAGAACACTTTTTGATCAATTGAAATTCGGCGTAAATCTATTCGCGAACACAGCATTCGCGATTTAAATCTAACCATTTTGTGTTCGCGAAAATTTTAATAAAATTACCCAAATTTTTCAAAACGAAAGTTTTTTCATTTGTGACGTCACTTTTCCATTAAATTTGTTCGCGAACACCTTATAATCCAGATTAAAATGATATAATGCATTTGAGAATTTTTGCAAATTGAAATCGCCGAGATGTTGACTAGTTTGATGTTTCATGGCTGCATTGATGTTTGATTTACATTCCGCCGACGTATTTTCCAAGAAAAGAAAATATTTATGGTGGATGATTTAAGGACAGAGGTGGTGAGTGGGCCAGATGTAATCAGTGCCGTTTTTGGTATCATGGCAGTTGTGGGAAGAGTGTTGAAACGAGATCATTTATATGTACAAATATTTGAAGATGAGAGCTCGAACTAGAAGAAATGTAGAATTGTGTAATTTTAGTTCAGTATCGGGATTATCTTGCTATGTCGAGATTAGCTTAGAATTTGTTGGGATTAACCCTGTAATTTTGTATGTGTTCCATACGAGCGCTTAACGATGATGAAGGAATTGGGATTACCCGAGTTTATTATATTATGAACCAAAATTAAACATTTCACCAACCACTGTAATACTGATAACCACTTTCAACAGGCGATCATTATTAAAAATGGCTGCTATACCAAACAGCGCAAGTAGAAAAGTTATATACATGAGTTAGAACTTTTCAAAGGGATGGGAAACGCTCTCCGCACACGCAGCCAAGGCTAAGGTCATGAACCATACTAAGATTGGCCCAAGCAAAGGTTAATTTCAACCCTGGCACTACGGTGATCTCTTCAAACGATATAATGCTAGGCCTCGAAAGGTGCAACGGGGAAGGATTGATTCTCCGTAGGCACTGCAGCACAAAATGTCGGATGTCTCAATATATAAAAATATCGGTGCTAATTGATATCGGTATTGCGAAATCAAAGATTGTATTAGGCGTACAATTATATTTCGAAAATCCATAAACCCAATAGAGTTAACACTAATCGCTCAATTTCGGTAAATTCCACGACACTATTTTTAGATTATATAACATTATCACAGCGAAGAGAAAACAATAAGAATGTCTATTCTGTTGAAAATCTAAAAGATGAAAATCTTAAACACAAAAAAAGAAATATTTTGAAATATAAAACAGCAAATTTGTCAGAAAATAACGGTATGCTGATGCAGCGCAAATATGTATTACGTATAATGTCGTTCATGTATTCCGTACCCCGAGTGAGTCACAAATGTGTACTGACAAACAAGCATGTCTATATCGTCATGAGCTTTTTTGGGCAAAATTTTAAATTTTAAAAAATTTGGCCTTTCCCGAGTGTTCCAGATATTAGCACAATTTCGAATGAATTAGTTTTCTTGACCGAATTCTTGTCCTTTTTCTTGAACATTTAAGATCGAATGTTTTTTATTTTCACAATTTTTTCATTATCCCTAAAACGTGATGATATACACTCTTATGAATGTATCTTATAAACTGTAAAACGTTATGTTTCATGTAAACCGCAACTTGGGATTCAACAGGCTATGGAGTAATCTTGGGCACGGGCGGGATTTTTCGTTGGCCGTCTGGCCGAAAAAACGATCGGACAGCGACGTTTGCGCCTAGCACAGGGTGTCTACGTGCTGACTCGCTCCATTTTTTTAGGTTTTTAACAAAGGATTTTAACACCCTCAGTACACGTTTTCAACCTATTTATACACAAATAGAATGCTCGCAATTTAAAAAATGCAATATACCCGAATGTCACATCTGCTTCTTGAGGTCAATTGTTTTGTCAGCAATGCGACCTGCTTCGGTTTTGGATCCTTGAACTATGTGCGCCGCTTTTAATCCAGCTCAGCTATCTCGGACGCAATGCATTTCCTTGAAGCGGCACACTCGAGTGCTGCTTTGTCCTCGTCGAAACGCTTGGTGGTAGCTCTGACGAGAACATCGGGCTAAGGACAATAATTCGGGTGTGATATCGACAGACAATGGGCCGCCGGCCGCGCGAATTGTATCGTATACGACCCGTTAGGCAACAAGGGTATCTTCCTTCACATTTTCGACCAACACGTCCCCATTGATGGAGAAACCACTCTCCACCGACGCATTACCGTGGGACAGTATTAAAACCATTTTAATAACAGTCTACAGTTCATTACACTCGTCCATCCGCGAACATGTGTCGATGAAGAAATCATCTAATCGATCAGAAAACTTGAAATTGTCACACTTGGCGATGATATCGGGCTGTTGGCAGAAGAGGGTAAACTGGCCTTTTGCAGCATCTGCAACCGTCGCGGTCACCCTATTCGCCTCAACGAATACCTCCAACAATGACTGCATTCGTGACTCGGCTGTCGCGGGCCTTTGTGTAATTATGGTTGAGGATGAGATTGCGGCCTTAAGAACTTTATAGTTAATAAAGCGTCTTTCTATTAACTTCTTTGCAAGTTGGCAAATAAATTTCTTGCAATCCGCATAAAACCCAAGTTTTTCGAATTGTGTAGCATCACAGTCAGTCAGACATTTGTTAGCCCCAAAACCAACATCCGGCTCGAATTCGAATGAATTCGACACACTCGCAAGAAAATAATTCTATTTCAAGGAGAAAGTACTACTTAATCATGTTTCAGATATATAATAAATTAATCATTATCGGGATGGAAGGGAAGCAGAATCATTGTTGGAGACCAGTGACGCCATCCACCGGCCAACCTGAAATGAAGCATAATCTCAACATCTGGAATTGTGAAAGTCGGAGTCATTAGCAATTGAATTTGGAGTTCGAATTTAAATTTTGAGCAAAAAATTAGGTTCGAATTCGACACACTCGCAAGAAAATAATTCTATTTCAAGGAGAAAGTACGACCTAATCATGCTTCAGATATATAATAAATTAATCATTATCGGAATGGGAAGGGAAGCAGAATCATTATTGGAGACCAGTGACGCCATCCACCGGCCAGCCTGAAATGAAGCATAATCTCAACATCTGGAATTGTGAAAGTCGGAGTCATTAGAAATTTAATTTTGCGTCTAATTAATTCAAAATTGTAGACTCGAAGAAATGCATTGAGGAGGGGAATAGAAAAAATTATACGGGGCATCTGGAACCTGATAACTCCTGAAAATTATTTCGAAGTTAAAAAAAATTGAAAAAAAATCAGGTTTTTTCTTGTCATTATTGAGGTTTTTGGCGATTTTATAGCTACGGACCTCAAAAAATCAGGTTTTTGCTAATAATCAGGTTTTTCAGGTCGTAGACACCCCGCTGGTATCGACGGCCGACGGACCCCTCGAAGGTTTATTTTGCAAAATCCTAATATTTCCGCGCTGATTATGCACGAAATTACTTTCATGCACTACGCAGTGACTTGTAAAACCGCAAAGCGCCTACTTCAGTGTAACAAATACTTAATACCTAACAGCCCCGAAAAACAGCTTATATTTTAGAAGAAAGCCTAGCCGTGGCTACTTGGCAGCCTTTAATTCTTACGGAATAAGCGTAAATCAGACATTGCTCTAAGTATCCCCATAAATTCACAGTGGGACAGTGCAAAGTTTCATAATGTTAATATATCTTTGCCTACGCACACAACTAATATTTATTACAGTAAAACAAAGGATAACATTGTAAACGTATTGAAAGAAAGATACGTTTCGACACAATAAGCTTTAAGTATAATGAATTACAGTCCTCGCCAGAAATGACTGTTGTTCGTTCGAGCCTTGTTCGAAATTTTTCAGTTTCTGTTCGACATTTGTTCGAATGAGTCATAAGACGCGTTAGACAAATGTTCGAAAGTTGTTCGAGAGATATGTATTTTAATATAAATGGAAACAGTGTGATAAATTTATTATTTGTCAGTTATATACGCAGATATTTTATCTAGCACTAACATAGAATGATCAGCATAGTGGAGTACGCGAGGATTATTGTTTATTGTGACGCACTATATTAAAAAACACTACACTAAAAACTAAGAACAAAAAATAACATATAAAATTATACAACACGATAACAGCCGCAAACAGAAATTACAATTAAAAACACTGGCGTTCCCAGGATCCAATATTTAATACTACGGTTACTGTAGCACGAAAAAGAATAAAATAATATTCTTAGTATATTATTGTATATATTGTTATATATATGTATATAACAATTTATAGTCAATACGGTATATATAATCTGGAGCACATAATGTACATATCAACACAAACATACTTCAAGGATATACTGTGAAAATATTGTAAGTGTAAGGGTGTGGACTTCAATACATTTTTAAACTGGCTGAGCTGTTCGCATCGTGTTCGATATCTGTTCGAAAGTTGTTCGAGGTATAGAGTTTACCTGTTCGAGTTGTGATCGAAATATTAAAATTTTTGTTCGATGTTCGTTCGAAAGGCAGCACTCATTTCTGGCGAGGACTGTAGGTTAAGGATCGTAATGATCGTACCGGAATCATTGTTTTCGCGCGGCAATATAACACTAAAACAAATACAACGGAGCAGAAAACAGAAACAAACATTAATATACACAAACTACAAGCGTCACAGGAACTAGTCAACAAATACTGTTCCAAAGAATTGGGGTATATATAATCTATTTTTAGATATTAATAAAATACATAACCGCACTAGCATAGCACATGATGTCCAGCTCGTGCCAGCAATGGAACGGGGCCACGGGGTCAGTTGGGGTCACATTTCTCACGGGGGCACAGGGTCGCAGGGTCGATAGACTGACCACGTGAACCCGGATAAAAATTTTTCGGTGAAATTACAAACTGTTTTCATTACTTTCTCCATACAAAGATCTCACTAACATACTGCATATAACCATTTATTTATTATTATATAACTTTAATTTTTTTGAGGTGGAATGATCACGGGAGCTCATGAGAGTCACAAAAATGCAAAAAATTATAAAATCGACCCTTGCTGGCCAAATGTCGACTAGAGAAAGCATAATGCAAACGATCGGTATTAATTTCTGAAACCGTAACAGTATTGAGTAAAAATGAATCCGCGCGGAGCTGTATGACTTCTAAGCTGCCACTACGTTCCTTACCGTGATATCTTATTATTTGTTCTTTAGAGTAGTTGGTCGATCCGATTTGACACCAGCCGAACAATGTAAAGACGCTTGTTAGCTTAGGCTTATCACTCAAATACAACCCTGAAGTAAATGAAAATGTGAGGAGAACGTGTAAAAGCGACCAAAGCCATTTGACTACCCAAATTTCTGAAATTTGTTCCTGATTTGTACATCTGATGATATTTATTGCCTTTAAATCTAGGCTTTGAGTAGAGTTATTTGTATACCGTGGGAATTTTCAATTTCCTTTGGTTTTCAATTTTCTTTCACATGAACATAAAATACAATTTTGTGTGCGTGTGGTCTTTCTCATGATATATATTGGTCGTTTATGAATTTTTAGAAATCCGTACGGAATATCTAAGATATGTAGGGATTACCGTACGGTTTTCTCACACGTTTAGCTATCTAGGTTTGGGTAATTGTTACGGCGAAAATTGAGACATTTGAATATGTTTAACATTCAGAGGTGTTGTATAAGTTTGATTAGGGTATCATATATTAGAAATCTTTACTGATGATTTTGTTACAAATTTTTGCAAATTTGAAAATCGTATACAATTTAGAGAAAAAATATTTTCCACAAAATTAGTGATGTTAATTTGACGCTACAGTTGTGCATTCCTGATTTTAAATCCCGAGTTCGGGACTGGATATTAAAAAATTATTCGAACAATGTTGTTGGGATATAATTTATTTAAGACATTATTGAAATTCGTCTTAAAGATTTCGCTGAGATTTCCGTTTACACAACGAAAATTTCGAAGAAACTCATTTCTGGGCACACTAAATTTAATGAACGGGCACCTCTTTTTAATGAAAGCATAATTCTAATCATTCTATGTATTTCAGAAGTTAAAAATTATTGTGTATGAGTGTTTATATATAATTATATATTTATCATAAGCGGGGTCATGGAGTTACGGGGTCAGGATGCGACGGGCTCATGGGGTCACTTAGATGCGACCCCGTTCCATTGCTGGCACGCGCTTGATACACCGGCTTGTCAGAATACCGGTAGGCCGAAATGCCGTCCGATCGGGCCGAAAGCCGTCGGTGAATCTAGGCCGGTCAGCGGGGCCGGTTTTTGCGCCCGTTGCCCAACACTACTACATAGTATTGGATGCAAAGACGAAGGGACTCGCTATATTGCAAAATATGCTCAGACGGTGAATAGCTGTATTTACATACGTTAATTTCCGAAAAAAATAAATGACGCTTAAAACTTCGTAGTCAGAGAATTAATAACTACCGCCTAATATTCACACACCTATTTTTATGCTCTAAAAGAGCAGTAATTTGTAATTACACTCATGCTCAGAAATAAAAGCAAATTTTTCGTGAATCGTTCAGGACAAGCAGTTGAACAGCTGTTAATTTTTCGCGAAATGTTTGCGAAAAATTTACTTATATTTCTGAGCGTGACTGTAGGATTGATATCGATAGACAACTAGGTGACATATTATTTCGGAACGAAATAAATAACTTAAACACAATAACTCTAGGTATGACAATATGAGTCGATATAATTTTATTCAATTATTTTACATCTACACGGGCATTAGAGCACTTTTCGACACGTGCAGCTGCATACTGCTCGACCATAGAACGGTGACACATTCTGCTGATATTCGGCCATTCATTTGTGCAGGCGAGCCAGAAATCTGCATAGTCATCGTTGACATAACGCTTTTAATTGGCAAAAGACAATCAACATCGTATCGCCATACCTGTAGTACAAATAGCATTATCATCCTTTTGTACAATAACAGACATACATATATTATTGTTAACAGCTAGGAGATTTTACTGTGATAAACTGCTACAAATATTGCGAAGCCGCAGTATCAAAATATATGTTCCCAATATACAAAGTTTAGTAGTTATATTTTGGGTTATGAAATAAACATCTAATTTGGAACAGTATTACAAAACCAAAATAGAAGAGAACAGTATTACAAAACCAAAATAGAAGATGATAGAACTTAAGGAAAAATTTTGTTTCAAACATTTTCCCACATTAAAGTAATTTTATCACCGCAGCGTTTGCCCAAGAAGCAACTACACTTAAACTTTGCGGTTACGACTAAACCCTTTAATGCCCGAGTTATTTTATTTGTCGTGCAATATTTGACAAGATCAAGTCGAAGCCAATAATTGAACCAAAATTGTATGATTGAAGGTAGCGCACTGAGCTATCTAGGAGTAGTTGTTGGTCGGTTGTTTGCGGCAACTCCCACAGCAATTGC
Source organism: Trileptium ribeirensis (assembly GCA_030248225.1). Lineage (NCBI taxonomy): Eukaryota > Metazoa > Nematoda > Enoplea > Enoplida > Thoracostomopsidae > Trileptium > Trileptium ribeirensis. The sequence continues at coordinate 31,628 of JASANE010021447.1, forward strand.
ATAACAGTGAACACCCAGTTTAGCTTTGCAGGACGAATTCAGTTTCGTAATGCGCGCTGGTCCCCTTTTGGTAGGATTGGGTATTAACAAATATTACGAAAACCTTGGCCTAACAGATACTATATAAGCCAATGAACTACAGTGTGCATTAATAGATACGGAGAACTGGAAAATTGCGACAACGACATAATATTTAGTAATAGGGGAGCAAACTTAAGATGGTGCCACTAACAATCATATTTTGCAGAAAAATTGCTACAAAATGCTTTTGGTCAGTTGAAATTAGGCGCAAAAATGTTCGCGAACACGTTACCTTGTATTAAATTTAAGTCATTTTACGTTCGCGAAAATTCACTGAACTTACCGAAATCTCGAGATCAAGAACATTGAATTACAATTCGTCATCGGTTTTTATACCATCAAAAATCGATAAACGCAAGATAAAGGCTTGTCGATTATGATACCGGTCGTAGAGTTCTCTCACTCTAATAGCCTCTTTCGAAAAATAATAAACGAGAAAATGAAAACTGCTTCTTAACCTCACACTGAAAACAACTTGTACGTATCGTCAAATTGCATAGTTTGATACTAAATCTGCAGATGTTGCTGAAATTTTCAGAGTGCATTGCTGTTTATGTTGTACTATGCGCAGTGGCATACACAGAATAAAAGCAAATCTGTCGCGATCCGTTCGCAATTTTTAACTTTTAACAGCTGTTGAATTGCTATCTTCGAATTTTTCATAGACGATTTGCTGTTATTTGCTTCTGCAACTGTACAAGTCTTAATTTATATCAACTTATATAAATAATTTTCATGATAGGACAAGGCCAAAAACCACTATTCAACTTGAATTCACCATTAATAGAAAATTTTGCCGGGTGTATGGACCGGGGGCAGCCCATTTCAACAAGTTAATATTTTTAGCTAAAAATGTTGACAAACAGCCTTAGAAACGGGGCAGAAACATCTCGACTGAGGCTAAATGAATCTTTCGCTGAAATTAGACAACTTTATAACTACAAAACGGAAATTTTACAAGAATTTTGTCGGGTTTTATGTAAACTGGTGTGCTCCTACCAGAGGCGTGCCATTTTGCCAGATCGCACCATCCGTTTTTATTAGGCGGCACCCAAAACGCATGAGGTCTCCAGAAGCATCAACCTGTGATTATTCTGCACTTATATAATCTGCAAATTGATACAGGCTGGACGTAGTCATAGAAAATTTTCGCAAGGCATGAAACCTTAGGCGCAAATACATGTTTGAAGTTGGGTTTACCCCAAATATTTATTCAGCCGACATAGGTTTGAACCCTCTCATTTCTGAAGTCAAATACGGACACATCGAACTGTTGTTTCAGGTTGCCAGCAAGGGTAACCGTCGCCTAGGAATCATTAGTTATAGATACTACTCCATATATAAGATACACCATAAAAATTCCGAAAATAATGAGTTTCAATTATTTTGCCGCAAGATAGATTACCATATTTCTTGGTAACTTCACTAACTCAAAACCTATTATAGCGACAATATTCATGAAGAGATAGGTATATACATAACGTTAAAAACATTTCACCACATAACTAGTATCTCGCAAGCGAGGACGAAACGGAGCTGTGGTTTCATTTTTAAGTCAATTTGTTTAATCGTCTGTAGCAGGCTCTGCTTGATGTATATACCACTCTAAATTATCATGAACCCTGAACCCATTGAAAATAAAACCTCGTCGACCATAAAACCATGGAGAACAACTGACAACGCATTGAGCATTTTGTGCTGGTCTCTAGTAACCAAGCTATCGGGTTCAGCCTACCCAAAAACCTATAGAAACAATTTTTGATTGTATAGTTATTGCCTGGATCTGCCAAATTTCGAACATTATCCACCAAAGTCTACAAGAAATAAACAAGTAAATTGCAAGCGAGAGCGAAGCAGAGCGAGCGTGGTTTCGTCAAACGGTAATTTTTTGAAATGACCTGGAACAGGATTTGTGTTTGATGTATATACATTATAACCTCTATAACACTGAACCCATTGAAATCCCTAAAAGACCGTCGACGCTAGACCAGTTGAAAATAAGTGAACACGTGCGAAGTATTCGCGCTAGTCTCTAGATAACCGAACCATTGTATTCAGCATGCCTAAAACATATATAGACCATTATTGATACCCTGTGCGCAATACGTAAACAAACTACTAAAGAACCACTATATTCTCGCAATCGATTTCATTGACCCTGAACCCATTGAAAACCTGTGAAATGGTACAAAATATTTATGCTGGACTCTAGATGACCAAACCATCGGTATTCAGGGTATCAAAAAACCTATATATAAATCACTCTTGATACATGCATGCAATAAGTAACCAAAATGAAAGCTCACTACATTTTTGAAAACCCTTTAAATCATAGGAAGATGTTGTAATACAGTTAAGTTAGACTCTAAGCAGCAAACCATCGTATCCAGCGTGCTTGATAATAAACGCCCGTTGTAAGGTATGCCGATATTTGAATAATCGGTATTTCTGGCAAACGGGCGAAGAGCCATATTCAGGCCCACAACTGCCCAGGGAGCGGTCAAACAAAAAGTCGCGATCAGTAAACTGTAGATCTCGATGAGCTGAATCTGAGGTGTTTAAAATGTCCGTATGGTGGTCTCAGTTTTTCCACATGAAGCCTGCGTCACGAGATATGGGGTGCCAAAAACTGGTATCCGTATGACCAAATTGGTAAAAATCCCTGAAACATATTTTTTATCATTTTAACCCCCGAAGATGGGGCCAGAACTGCTAGCGTTCAACTAAAGGAGATATCCTCATCATCAATTAAAAACATTGCATCGAAATCCATCCATCTAAAGATGAGTTATAGATGACAGCATCAGACAATTTTTTTTACGATTTTCGCTTCAGCTCCCTCAGTGGAAAACTCCGCTTGATCCGTTCTAAATATCTCATTTTCCAGCAGCATCAAATAATTATTAACTTTTAGGTTAAAATCATGTAGAATTTTGTTGGTTCCATCTATAACATCGTTACCGCTAAAATTATGTGATAAAACTATCATAGTACAGGTAGATTTGAGCTATTTAAACAGCGGGCCTAATATCTGGCTTGTAACCATTCTGCAACTGACTAAAAAAGCAGAGGCAAAAACGTTTGAGTCAAAATCAGGAACGTATCGATGTTATTGTTACTGCAACTTATGGATGATTGTAGGTAGTTGATTTAAGTTTTATAAAAGTGGGTTTATTTACACGGTGCGTACGATATCATTGACATATTCCCTTCATCATCGAAACTGCGAAATACACCCAAAACAAAAATTTGGACCAAAAATTCAGGTATATTTCGATGTTATAATTTACTGCTACGAAATAGTTAGTTCTATTTGGGTCGTGTATTTACTATGTGTGTAGCTTCTGTACCAGGCGGATATTGCTATGAATAAGTTTAAATATTTTCCGGACCAGAATTGATCAAATATTTTTGTCATTGTCTCTAGCCTTGCAAAAATACTTTGTTTTAAGATGCCGTTACGAATAATTGGTATTTATTAATAGAGTTTATTAGATACCACGAACGCAGTTGAGTGATTAAGCATTTATTTGATAAACACTAGCAAAACTACGTAACAAATGAATATGTACATAATGGAGCTCAAGATCACGTTCGCTAAATAAAAATACCGACGGCAGAATTGTGCGCGATCCTGATTTTGACTGAAAACAACCACAGTATGCGTACATACAGAGAATTGATGCATAACTCTAAACAATTGCGCAACAAAATTTACATTTTATATTAACAAATGCTAATTTGCAGGTTCAATCGGTAAAGTACCAAAACGCGATGAAAATTTATTGTGAAACACAATGCTGGTCATATTCTTGTCATAACTTAGCGCTATTTCCTACAAGCATTCTTGATAAATTGATCACTTACTATGAAATCTTATTAGTTTGAAAATAATACGACGTTATACTTTATAAAATACAAGCGTAAAACACAATATACTTCTGAGTTACCTCACCAACTCGCGTCGAAGCGCGGCAGCTGACACATCTCAGAAAAAATATTTCCATATCGTCTGGAAGGAATTTAGTTTTGTGCATAAAACCGCAAACTGCCTCCACTTGACTAGCCTGATAATGAAACGAAGCAATCGCAACGGCTACGCTTCGCCAGTAACCTTCAACAGCCTCAGGGCACCATTTAACGCGATCGCCTACGACTGGCGACCAGCTGTCTAAAACGAAAATGCAAATTACAATATATATACAGTATCAAAACAGAACAAACTTAATTTTTTAAGCGAACGCACAGTATTCGTATTTAAATGCCCTCTATGAAAACAATTGCGGACAGAAATAAATGCAAAATTTCGATTAAACTTACGTTTGCGGAAACTGTACTTAAATGGCTCCGCGTCATTCAGCGCTTTGGACAACACGTGAGTTTCTGCTGGCTACATAACTGTGCAGAAATAACAGACATGACAAAATGTTAGAATTTCAGACTATAGATGAGAATTTTGGGTTGAGGCTTGCCCCAGGACGGATGGTCCGAAAAATTGTGATACCTTCTCATCTGAGGCTAAAACCGGATTAATGCACGATGCGATAATATTGGGTTCGTTTTAAGAATTTCTTACCAGGCTCATTTAATATATGTGTTTAACTTTATATCGATGTATCCTTTATATTACGCGTGAATAACCCGATTAGAAAAGGGCCCGGCTGGGCCGAAATTCTGCAGCTCCGGGCTGGCCCGACCTTGTTTTCTAAAGGGCCGGGCCAACAATGTTCGGCCCATTATGACCTCTACTTCAAACATCCTCGCTTCATTCTGTGAAGCACAAATCACACAGTCCCATCCAAAAATAGGTGCAATCGAAAACGATCGAAACCTCCACCGATCAAAATTCCTAGTAGTGTAAGAAATCCCTTAGGAATCTATTCTCAAAAATGAAGAGAATGTCATAAGTGCGGGTGTATGTTAAATTAGTGCATTTCTGAAAATTTGCCGTCATCTGTTGATTATATCGCCGTTTTATATGATTTCGTTTTGTAGTGCTGTGGACCCTGTTTTCATGATGTATTGCCGATGTATCATTGCACATTTGTATAACAATGCCGTGATGACATTTTTGCAGTTAAAATTATGAATCGGCAGTTGTCGCGTGAAATGCAGTACAAAACAAACATTTCTTGTCAGATAACAGCAACAATAAAACTTGTATAGAATTGATGGTACTCAAGAAAAATTAATGTTCTTATTAGACGTTCGCAATTGCAATGCTTCAAATTCTTCCACTCGAACAATCAAAAAGTACTATAAAAATGCATTCATAGGGAGAGCATCATATTCGTGCTGATCACGACAAACCATAACTTCATAATTTTGCATGGCGTCGTTCCGTGAATTGTATGAATTATAATGGTACCACTTGTATAAAATGTGTAGAATTGCTGTATATGATGCCGTTTATAATTGTACCATTTGCCCTGCTGTATTGACCGTACTATATCTTGACTCATGAACATTGTTGAACTCAAGGTCATGTATGTGCAGAATGTTATATTCTTCATATTCAATGTCATTGCAGCACCGCCATTAAGCTAATCACATTCAACGTCATGTTTGTACGAGTTTGGTGATTTACTTCTCTTGATTACCATGACAACCACTGTCATTTTATAATTGTCGAACTGACAATAACGTTGAAATTGCTCGATCTATGCCGCCTTTGTGGTACAGTACACCATGGGTTTGTATCACACCCAGCCTCCTCGTTATATTATTGTTGTGAAGCAACGCATGGTACATTATGAGAAAGAAAAACGTTTTAGGAATAACAGGGTATAGGATAACTGTAGGAGATTTCGTGAAATAGGAACCCTCTCCGGCCATTCGTGTAAGGCGCATATAAACGCGAGCCTCGACCGTTTGCAGTGCAGCGAACAGCAAATTTGACAAAAATCGAGATAATTGTAAGTATTTTTGAAAAAATATCTTGCTTGCGAGTGTCATTTTAGACACTGTAAACGGTCAAATAAAATAAGAAAATTTCAATATGATAATTACCACTTTTGCGAATTGAGGGTCCTCGCCATTCCGGATCATAACTCCGGAACGGTTAGGAATTCCTGGATGCGGGCTAAACCTTTCATGTCCAAAATTCTTCGATCTTTAGATTGAGGCCGATTTCGGAATCCATGGATTTATTAACAGATAGCCAAGGTTTGTCTGGAAATTGAGGAAATAACCTATTTTAAACTAATTCATCTCTACTAGAGAAAATAATGATACTGCTATATAACGCTAAGATTGAACGTCCAATACCTGAAGGCCTTGTTTGAGTCTTCAGCGCAACAACTGTGCCCCCTTTGGACGCAAAATAAAGCGAAATTTCAGATAAAATTTGCTTACAAGTATGCGACTAATCATTATGTTGCCCTTGGCAACCAGAGTCAAATATATACAGCATAGATCCGAACGGCCGTTTCTTGACATTTCAAACATAACTTCTTTCGTTAATGTAGTCTCGAATGGGTTTCGTCTTCCCCATTGGTATTGGACATTAAATGCTACTCTTCGGCAAGCTGAGTTCGAAACAGGCCCGCGTTTCGATTTTCCTACTGGACCCCAAGTTTTGACCGATTTCTCATTATCCAACTCCCGCCTGTTGACATTTCGTCTCATTTGTTTTTATTTTCATATCCAGTTGTATACATAGGTTTTCGATCCATACTAGTAAACGGCCGATTTATACCATTAAGCATATAAATTAATCTGATTACAGTGCCTTTAATATACCATTTATATTAAGCATCCTCGACTTTATTGACCTTCGATAAGCTGATAGTTAGCACTCACATGTGGCCGTGCTCATTATGAAAAGTTTGATATAATGCGGCTCTTGATCCGTAAAGTAAACACCATAGCTAAATTTTCAATATAAAATCAGTATCACGTTTATGTATACCTTGTATGGAGGTTAGAAAGGTCAAATTTGTTTAAGCGATTTGGCCGATTTATAAGCTATAAAATTCAAATTAATTTAGTGTGATTTCGAACCACTACCTCTATACGGTAGCGTTAATTTAATTGGCTCAGAAGTTTAAAAGTTCAAAAATTTAGTTTTGTCGGAGATCAAAAAGTAGTTGAGGTCGGGTCGAATTATTTCGAGGACTTTAGACGCCGACGCCCAAGCTAGTTGGCCGATTTACGGGCTACAAAATTAAAATTAATTTAGTTTGATTTCGTACCACTACCTCTCTACGGTAACCTTAATTTAACTGGCTCAGAAGTTTAAAAGGTCAAAAATTTAGTTTTGTCGGAGACCAAAAATTAGTTGAGGTACTGAGGTCGGGTCGAATTATTTCGAGGAAATTAGACGTCGACGCCCAAGCTAATTGGCCGATTTATGGGCTACAAAATTCATATTAATTTAATTTTATTTCGGACCACTACCTCTCTACGGTAGCCTTAATTCAATTGGCTCAGAAGTTTAAAACTTCGAAAATATAGTTTGGTCGGAGACCTAAAAATATTGGAGGTATTGAAGTCGGGTGTGCCGACCAAAATGCACGAATCAATTTGACTTCGACAGAGAAAATTTAGGTAGACCTGCTCAGACGCTTTACTTAGTTTGTTAGTTATTATTATTATGGCTTTTCTGACTTAGTTCTTTTGTGGCTTTTCAACGCTGGGGATACACGGAGGATCGTGCGGATGGATGGATCTGATACGCAAACATGTGGGCATGCGAGAGGTACTTGAAGACTCGTCGCAGATTAGGAAAGACGTAAGCGTAGCCCTTAAGAGCGTAGCTCAACAGGCACGCCGTCCTGTTGAGATTAGTTTAGGCCTTCAGGATAGAATAGATAAGTAAACCAGTGATTAAAGCTTGATTACGCTGTCTTTTATATGATCAGCTACATTAGATGCCTTGCCCACATTTACTCACCCGATCCGGACCGCTCAGTAGAGCTCTACGTCGGAAGCCCTAAACGATGTGGTTAGTGAGTATATACCGAAATAAAGTTGAAATCGTTCTGGTTCAATAGAGTTAGAGGCTAGGAAACAAAATATACACGAAATTCTCGGATTTTTTTGCATTACTTACTCGAGTTAAGGTTTTAGGACATTGGTAATTGAACCGACCTTGGTTAAAATAACACATTTTAACACCGATTGTAAAGCATCGTCAGCCGATGGTTGCTCGCGACCTCAAAGTGTTTTCTAGCCAATTGCCTACAATTTTGATTACAGATTGCCAGTTACTTATGGTTTGCATAAATAATTCTTGGTAATAGTGCTACATAGTTTTGAGTATGACTCGCGTCTTACCCACTTTTAATTGTGATAAGAGTACCGCCTCGCGGATCTTCAGTCGAAAACTTATAGAATTGCTCTTATGTTACGTCAAACTTTTGTCGCACAAAATTTCCTCCATGATTTTGTTAGATTCCTGACAATGCATATACAAACTATAGCACTTTCGATTAAAACCTTCCGGTCGAGAAAACTCGAACTAGCTCTTGAGAAAATTAAGTTACGGGCGTGATGCACCTACCTAAGATATTCAGGTAACGTAGGCCAAAATTTCCTCCAGGATCATATCGTATTGTTTTATTAAGTTATACTCACACGTTTGAATAAAACCTCCACGACAGAAATGTTCGCCCGGATTCAGAAGTAAAGTGACGCAACGTACCGTCGCTTCTACCTAAAATTTTAGATCACACTAGCGCGAAATTGCCTCCAGCAATTTTGCAGAATTTTATTTTATAAACATCGACTCTTTAAGTATATTCGAACCGTTTAGATCGTCTCGTTCAAAATTGAACCGATTTCAAGCCCTGAGGGAACAAAAGCCGCTAAGGTTTTACATATTTTACACGGTTTATAACGTTAATAAATTCAAATATATATGTATTTGGCAGTAGATATACAGTAAAAGATTGTCTTATGTGTTCGTTTTCCTTCATAACTGGCTCTATCTGATAGAGCCGCTTAGTTGACATCAACGGTGCACAACAGCGTCGAAGTCCTCAGGCTTTGATATGTTCATAAAATTTATACAGTATCAAATTTACCAGAGTTGGTTAAATTCGATAGCAAACGGGAAAACTTGGTAAAACATAATTTTAGCAGCATCGAAGATACGCAATGGGACCTGTCAGGTCTTGACGGGACGCAACCATTTTGGATAGGACCGGTGACCCGGTCAACAAAAATGACAAATCTAGGACGAACCCAGCCGCTGCCTAGAATTTCAGTGAGCACAGCTGGCACAAAACAGAAATAATTTAGTTTGTCCCCTCGTCTCTAGTCATTTCAGTTTTCTAAAGTCGAGAGGAAATAATAAGAATTAACAGTAGGATATCCACTACTTGGCAATTATAAACCTTACCATGATCCGTATAACGGTCCTGCTGCTTAGCTCAACTTATGTGCAGACACGTACATTTTCGTTGAATGAAATCTTATTTTTGCACGATCGTTATAGGATGTAATTGATTAGATGAAAACATTTCGCAATCCCGCATGAAATTAGTTAGGACATACAATCCTAGGATCTGTTCATTAGGCTATGTATCAAATACCCCCTAGGTTCGTGTAAGCTCAGTGGATAGCTCCATTGTAGGTCATTGCTCCGTTAGTGGCCTGCTCGCTAATTCAACCGACTCCTCGCTTTTCATGAGTAGAGACTAAGCAATAAAAAAGTCTTGATACCGACGTCCCACAGGCACACCAAATTGTGGACGGTTGATACACCTTATTGTATGGTTACGCTCGTTGCACAATAACACCGTCTCGGTTCTCATGAAACTCAACCAGTTCGTGTGCTATATAGCTACGAACTTTATAAATTAGCACATCTAGCGTGCTCACATATCAATCAATACAATTATGAAATGAGTTCAGTGAAAAAACTATAAATCGGGAAAGATCAAATCGGTCCCCGTCAACAGAATAATCCTGTAATGTAGCCTGAAATACTAAATGTTGTGGATCCGTAAAATTGTTACAACAGGCGAAATTGAGATAAGTACGAGCCACACTGATTCATGATAAGAGAAAACGACACACAGAGAGAAAGTGGAATAGTAAATTCTATCAACCCAGGTCATGATATACTGTTGTGCAGAGCGGTCACGACACTTGTATGATGCCTTATTAATTTGATTGTATTAATAGTAATGATTGTGTCATTTGGAATATCAAAATATGTCGGCGTTCCCTGTTCATAGATTGTTGTATCTACATCCCCGAGCAATATAAATTTAGCGTTGTAAGACTCAAGTGTAGCACGAGTAGTCCGGAAAACGCAGCTTAGAATCAGTGCTAATTTGTTGCCCTCCCTGGTTCAATTACTATTCGCCTGTATTGTATTCATCCTTCAGCTTGCCCTAACAGGCCGTTTAGGTATACAAAGCAGTTGGCGTAATACGCCCGCATAAATTCCCCATTTAGAGGGCTTGCGCAAGCGTCGTACTATAGGTGTGTCTGAGTAAAGAATCTATTGTTAAGTTCACTCACAGTTGCGTAGGTTCGCTAAGGAAGGCGTTTGGCTCAACTGGACAATTGATGTTAATGACTTCGTACTTGTGAACTGATAATTGTTGTTATATTGTACTTTATACCGTCATGTGCTTGACGCGCTTACCAATAAACGATTGAAAAAATAATAAACCGCGTTCCCGAGTTCAATAAAGGTAAACGAGTAGAGGTAAGGCATTATATGAGGTTTCAAATCGTCGCACCGCATCATCGAACCGCGTTCAGATCTAACGTCGAAAGGTTCAAAGTCTCAGCGTGTTTCGCTGGACAGAATTAACAAGCATGACCGTCTGTTTACTCAAAAAGAGAAAATATCTAAATCCAGGACCAGTCCGTATCGGGAATTAGAAACGAGGAGCCTAATTCGTCACTCGATAATAGTAGAGGGAATATATGTTCCGGCATTAAGCATACAAGAAGTGGCGGACCATGGTGGGGCCACAGTGGCTAACATGTGTTTTCTATTCTAATCAAATACATTTCCAAGTGACACCAGAACATGGAATAGTGGTATGAACTCATTGGCCTGCGAGCAGGTGACGGGGAGAACCTACACGGAGACCTCAAAGGTATTACCACTTAGATAACAACCGATCTAAAATTCGTTTAATCGAGACCGATCGAAATTTTGTTTAATCGAAATAATAGTATTTCGATCGATAATGTTGCACATATATATTTCTGGCAGCGCATGTCGCTTTCGCCAAATAATAAGTTTATCTGCAAACCCCAACTTTGCCTGAGACACAATGATGCACTTTGCAATATATCAATGTGTACATTTAGCTAGGCTCTCCAAATTGGGAGGGGGGCGGTTGTGGCATTTTTCCGGTTTCCCCTGGTTCAAGACAGGTGCTCCACTGATCATGCGTCCTTGCAAATTTTTGGGCTCCCCTGTTTATTGCCTTTTGGCAAATTTTTTTGATCCCAATAGGTATATACAAAGTACATAAAATTTGTACTAATATTCCGTTATGAAGCAAAAAATTACGCAAACTTTGTCAAAATTTGCTTCAAAATTACATTTTCCTTCATCGAAAGCATTTTGACAGTATTTCTGACACAATTTTTGACCGTTTTTCTCTTGAAAAAATGTCCCCTGTCAAAATCGGGCGCTCCCGGTTCGAAACAAACCACCCCAGGTGGAAAATTTTTTAGCGAATAGAGAGCTTTAGCCCACATGCTCAATAAGATGGTATATTTCCTGAAATATCAAAGCGACATGTCTGATGTTTGTATGTTGATGCTTAATATAACTGCACACGTCTCTCTAAATGACATATTCAACACTCAGAATTCACCACCTTGGCGATACCAATACAAGCTACTAGTAATATATGGGCTTTTTTATGTCGTACACGTGACTTGTACCTGTTATCAGTGTAAACAACGGTAGTTTCTAACTTTGTGGGTCAATGTTTTCTATAACGCCACCAAGAACGTTTGGCACCCGGATCGTCTCGATTGTTGCTTCAATTATTCGAACAAGTCCAGCGAGGGCAAAATAATTGGCTTCGACAAGTAGCTCTTCCAAGGTCTCAAGATCTTTTGGCAAAAATACATGGTCACCTGAAAAAGGGTATAAACCATAGGTATCGACAGGGCACAGAGGGTAATCCCTACGAGTCGAACCTCCAGCCACATTTACCCTATGAAGGCACTGCACCACCCATACCTCCGCCGCCGCAGCCGCGCGCGGAATATTTAGCGTGAAAATATATAACAGAGCAAATTAGGAAAAATGGGGGTGGAAAATTGTGAGTTCCTGATAATTTCGGATCATTTACCCACAATTGGCAACGTCTTCACCCTAACGATACCTATGGTATAAACATAAAGCGTATGCTAGAACCAGGGAGTAATCGGAATCCCAGTTCCGGCGATTCCAGCAACGGGCAACCCTTAGCATAAACGAAATTCCAAATTAAAAATTGTTTAAAATATTCCACAATTTTTTCTAGTTGTCAACGGAACATACGTTACATACACAGTGATCAAATTCCAATACAACCAAATAAAGGAAAATATTAACTCCACAAATTTCCTTGTAAAACTTAAGTGGGACAATATAATTTCAGTAGGAATTTTTCATTTTAACTATGTAAGAATCGTTTGTTTATCTTCAGCTTGTGTTAATATAACATAGCCAGGTAGATATTTGTAGCAGCTGTTTTACTCACTGGGTTATATGGAATGTATGTTCGGATTGACATGCATAACAAAGTATAGATTGTATTGAAATGCTTGGTCGAAATTTTTAAACTGGAACATTGCGCCACAGTATAGACAATTCTGAGTATCTTACAATGTTAAAATCTTGGCTAACACAAATTGCCTCAGGCACCACCCAGTGCTCTAGCATATTTTGTAAATCCGTGCACAATGGAGTAATGTGCCATCTACAACGCAGCGAGAAACTGTGTTCTTGGTAATGAACTGTATTTATAAAAACTGTACGCAGCAGTATCACAGTTTGTCTCGTTTATAGCATTCCGCGGAGAAAATTATAGTACACCTTCAGTCATTTTCTTTTAGAACCGTATAAGAAAATCCATTTCACGTTTTTTATGTAACAACATGTAACAAACGTTCGTATGTCAAGTAAAGTGAGGCTATTGGAGACAGAAATAAATTATCTAGCTTACGCTCTATGCACTACAGGCACATTCAGCGTTATGTGAATTGATGTGGTTCGCTCAGGGCTACATGATAGAAGGCATTTTTTGCGCTGGAAACCAAACACTGCATTTCGATCGATAAATAAACATTATTAGCTTCCTCAGCCTCTCCGAACTACCAGATGACAATATTGACAACGCAATACATTCAGTTTAATGGAAAATTTATTTTTAACACATTTCCACTGCACAATGCGTTAATCTGTCTTTTGCTATATATAATTTCGAAGACCAAATGAAGGAGGAAAGCGTTATTCGAATTTGAATGTTGGCGTTGCATAATGTATTAATGTATCGCACGAAACTTGACAAACAGGCAATTTGACGGCCTCAGGAAACCAAAAATTCGACGGCTGCTTTATTTATATATCGATAAATATCGCATGCTTCAGGTTTTCGCGGTTCTTCAGTATAATAAAAATGCCTTCCACCACTCATACACACGTAAACCGCTTCACACTGAAAAGTACACGCCGCGCTTTGAGCGTAGTCTAGGCAAAAGCATTCAATTTCCCCTTGCTACGGGTTACTGGACAAATTGTTTCTGTAAGAGCCTTGGAAATACTGTTTTCTCTGATAAGCGCCTCAAATTATGAATAAATATGAAAAAATAATTTTTACATTAAAAATCATCTTTCCGTTTGCAATACAGTATGCACTCACGATCATTCCGTTCTCGTCACTTTGGGAGTTACTAGCTTTCGTATGACATGTAACAAACATAGACTGTGTTGATGAAACAGTTACCAGCATGGCTGTAGATCACATAGACACCATTTTATATCCAGTAACCGCTGTTACAACATATACGCATAACATAGTATGTTAGAAAAGACATAACTAACCACGGCGTAGGTAATTCAAAATATATCGGAAATGCGTTCCGTCAGCATCTATAAATATGTCTCGAGCCGTTTCGACGTCCGTTTGAGATAAATCTTTCGAAGAATTTCGGCTGCCAGTTTGTAACGATATAGTAGAAGGCTTTGCAGTACTAAAATTACTTTCTTGATCCTCTGATTCGACGTTGGTGTGTTTACTACCAGAGTCAGCTAGAGATTCAGATTTTTGATTGTCCAGGAAGAAATTAACATCGTCTTGCATTTGTTCTACCCACGATGAACTAAACATACGGCCAAGCATACTACTCGGTTCGCGTGTTAGGGTCGACAATGTTGTAGAGTATCGTATGCCTCCAACATTCAGATCAATCCTCCGCTGTGTCATGTTGCGACGGTGGGCGGGATATATTCGCTATTATATTAATAATTTACTGCTGTACTGGTAAACGTAATAAATAACAAAAAGTGAGCGGAGTAATAGGCAAAGTATTTTATATTTTATTTATGTATACATGTATTTCCACTAAATATTTAATCAATTTATAAGTAGCACATTTTGACAAATGTTGTCAAATCCACCATACAAAAAACATATACACATGATAAACAACCATATCTACCTAGCATACAAGATACATTAAATCATTAGCATATACGACCAAGTTTTAGAGCTTCAGAAATGCCATATTCGTGATCAGCGACATAAGAAACCTCCGTGCTCATATTTTTATTTTGAGAATTTTGGATATTTTTTTAAAAATTAGCTAATTAATAATTAATTATATAGTATATAATTAGGTAAAACTAACTAATTAGCATATCTCTAACATCTTCCAATAGTAGTAAATGCCGAATTCGTAATCAACTCGGTGAGAAGTAGTATTACGCAACAAAATAATAGCTTTACACTAATTATTCATAGAAAAATAAGCCATTTTAGCTTGAAAATGCTAAAAATAAGCTAACACGCTTAAGTAATAAGTTAATTACTAATTAACTAATACGTATTGTGTCAAAAACATAAACACATATATAGTCAACGATCCGAAAGAAATATATACAAACTTTGACACAAGGAAATTTCTGACTCCTTATTGTATTCTGAGCTTTTATTAAATGCCTATATTTTGTTAATGAATGTCCTAAATGCTATGACCTTAATAAATATGTATTCTGATATCCCCAAACTGGTCTATTTACAAAAAAATTCCATATATATTATTTTTCGGACAATGAAATTCCAAAAAATCCGAAAAACACAATTATTCACCAAATTAAAAAACGGTTATTTCTCGGTCTAGTCAGGTAAATCCGTTCTTTTTATCAGTTCATGTTTTGTTCTTGCATCTAATTAACCGTCAAACGTGTAGACCAATTTTTAGCGCTGTTGTCCATTCGTGGCTCACATGGGCCTATATTAGACGGTATACTTCAAATGTCGGATGTGTCGCTTTTCCTCGGCCATTGCCCGCTGGTTGGAGAGAGAGGGACTCGTTCGAGGAATTTCATGCCAACGCTGGTTATGTCGCTTTCGGAATCTTCAGCCCAAACCTAAGCAAAATTTTGACAATTCAAGAGCTGTTTGAAATTTTGCGAAGTCATAACGAAATTACACAGCGTCACATTGATAAAAATGTGTTTCGGTTTCGTGCTCACAAAAAATCTCCGATCCACCTGTTATATATATGCTTGATAATATTCACGTCAACGACAAGCAACACCTTTAAAAGTAATCAGTAATATAGGAGAAGCAGCGGGAAAAATAGAACATATCAGTGAATAACCGGAACCGTCCATTTAAACCGGATAAGGAACCGGAACCTGGTCTTCGAAATTTATATATAGTTAAAACAGATTAAGGTCATAGCATTTAGGACATTCATTAACAAAATATAGGCATTTAATAAAAGCTCAGAATACAATAAGGAGTCAGAAATTTCCTTGTGTCAAAGTTTGTATATATTTCTTTTTCGGATCGTTGACTATATATGTGTTTATGTTTTTGACACAATACGTATTAGTTAATTAGTAATTAACTTATTACTTAAGCGTGTTAGCTTATTTTTAGCATTTTCAAGCTAAATGGTCTATATTTTTCTATGAATAATTAGTGTAAAGCTATTATTTTGTCGGCGTAATACTACTTTCTCACCGAGTTGATTACGACATCGGTATTCAGCACCTATTGGAACAATGTTAGAGAATATGGTTATTAGTGAGTTGATAAATGAATTATATACCATATGAATGATTATCACCTAGCTAATTTTTAAAAAAATATCCAAAATTCTCAAAATAAAAATATGAGCACGGAGGTTTCTTATGTTGCTGATCACGAATATGGCGTTTCCGAAGCTCTGAAACATGGTCGTATATGCTAATGATTTAATGTATCTTGTATGCTAGGTAGATATGGTTGTTTATCATGTGTATATGTTTTTTGTATGGTGGATTTGACAACATTTGTCAAAATTTGATACTTATAAATTGATTAAATATTTAGTTGAAATACATGTATACATAAATAAGATACAAAATACTTTGCCTATTACTTCGCTCACTTTTTGTAATTTATTACGTTTACCAGTACAGCAGTAAATTATTAATATAATAGCGAATATATCCCGCCCACCGTCGCAACATGACACAGCGGAGGATTGATCTGAATGTTGGAGGCATACGATACTCTACAACATTGTCGACCCTAACACGCGAACCGAGTAGTATGCTTGGCCGTATGTTTAGTTCATCGTGGGTAGAACAAATGCAAGACGATGTTAATTTCTTCCTGGACAATCAAAAATCTAAATCTCCACCTTACTTTGGTAGTAAACACACCAACGTCGAATCAGAGGATCAAGAAAGTAATTTTAGTACTGCAAAGCCTTCTACGATATCGTTACAAACTGGCAGCCGAAATTCTTCGAAAGATTTATCTCAAACGGATGCTCAAACGGCTCCTGAGACATATTTATAGATGCTGACGGAACGCATTTCCAAAATATTTCGAATTACCTACGCCGTGGTTAGTTATGTCTTTTTCCAACATACTATGTTATGCGTATATGTTGTAACAGCGGTTACTGGATATAAAATGGTGTCTATGTGATCTACAGCCATGCTGGTAACTGTTTCATCAACACAGTCTATGTTTGTTACATGTCATACGAAAGCTAGTAACTCCCAAAGTGACGAGAACGGAATGATCGTGAGTGCATACTGTATTGCAAACGGAAAGATGATTTTTAATGTAAAAATTATTTTTTCATATTTATTCATAATTTGAGGCGCTTATCAGAGAAAACAGTATTTCCAAGGCTCTTACAGAAACAATTTGTCCAGTAACCCGTAGCAAGGGGAAATTGAATGCTTTTGCCTAGACTACGCTCAAAGCGCGGCGTGTACTTTTCAGTGTGAAGCGGTTTACGTGTGTATGAGTGGTGGAAGGCATTTTTATTATACTAAAGAACCGCGAAAACCTGAAGCATGCGATATTTATCGATATATAAATAAAGCAGCCGTCGAATTTTTGGTTTCCTGAGGCCGTCAAATTGCCTGTTTGTCAAGTTTCGTGCGATACATTAATACATTATGCAACGCCAACATTCAAATTCGAATAACGCTTTCCTCCTTCATTTGGTCTTCGAAATTATATATAGCAAAAGACAGATTAACGCATTGTGCAGTGGAAAATGTGTTAAAAATAAATTTTCCATTAAACTGAATGTATTGCGTTGTCAATATTGTCATCTGGTAGTTCGGAGAGGCTGAGGAAGCTAATAATGTTTATTTATCGATCGAAATGCAGTGTTTGGTTTCCAGCGCAAAAAATGCCTTCTATCATGTAGCCCTGAGCGAACCACATCAATTCACATAACGCTGAATGTGCCTGTAGTGCATAGAGCGTAAGCTAAATAATTATTTCTGTCTCCAATAGCCTCACTTTACTTGACATACGAACGTTTGTTACATGTTGTTACATAAAAAACGTGAAATGGATTTTCTTATACGGTTCTGAAAAGAAAATGACTGAAGGTGTACTATAATTTTCTCCGCGGAATGCTATAAACGAGACAAACTATTGATACTGCTGCGTACAGGTTTTATGAATACAGTTCATTACCAAGAACACAGTTTCTCGCTGCGTTTTAGATGGCACATTACTCGATTGTGCACGGATTTACAAAATATGCTAGAGCACTGGGTGGTGCCTGAGGCAATTTGTGTTAGCCAAGATTTTAACATTGTAAGATACTCAGAATTGTCTATACTGTGGCGCAATGTTCCAGTTTAAAAATTTCGACCAAGCATTTCAATACAATCTATACTTTGTTATGCATGTCAATCCGAACATACATTCCATATAACCCAGTGAGTAAAACAGCTGCTACAAATATCTACCTGGCTATGTTATATTAACACAAGCTGAAGATAAACAAACGATTCTTACATAGTTAAAATGAAAAATTCCTACTGAAATTATATTGTCCCACTTAAGTTTTACAAGGAAATTTGTGGAGTTAATATTTTCCTTTATTTGGTTGTATTGGGGTTTGATCACTGTGTATGTAACGTATGTTCCGTTGACAACTAGAAAAAAATTCGTGGAATATTTTAAACAATTTTTAATTTGGAATTTCGTTTATGCTAAGGGTTGCCCGTTGCTGGAATCGCCGGAACTGGGATTCCGATTACTCCCTGGTTCTAGCATACGCTTTATGTTTATACCATAGGTATCGTTAGGGTGAAGACGTTGCCAATTGTGGGTAAATGATCCGAAATTATCAGGAACTCACAATTTTCCACCCCCATTTTTCCTAATTTGCTCTGTTATATATTTTATGCTAAATATTCCGCGCGCGGCTGCGGCGGAGGTATGGGCTGGTGCAGTGCCTTCATAGGGTAAATGTGGCTCCAGGTTTGACTCGTAGGGATTACCCTCTGTGCCCTGTCGATACCTATGGTTTATACCCTTTTTCAGGTGACCATGTATTTTTGCCAAAAGATCTTGAGACCTTGGAAGAGCTACTTGTCGAAGCCAATTATTTTGCCCTCGTTTAACTTGTTTGAATAATTGAAGCAACAATCGAGACGATCCGGGTGCCAAACGTTCTTGGTGGCGTTATAGAAAACATTGACCCACAAGCTTAGAAACTACCGTTGTTTACACTGATAACAGGTACAAGTCACGTGTACGACATAAAAAAGCCCATATATTACTAGTAAGACTGAAGATTGGTATCGCCAAAGGTGGTGAATTCTGAGTGTTGAATATGTCATTTAGAGAGACGTGTGCAGTTATATTAAGCATCAACATACAAACATCAGACATGTCGCTTTGATATTTCAGGAAATATACCATATTATTGAGCATGTGGGCTAAAGTTCTTTATTTGCTTAAAAAATTTTCCACCTGGGGTGGTTTTTGTTTCGAACCGGGAGCGCCCGATTTTGACAGGGTACATTTTTTCAAAAAAATAACGGTCAAAAATTGTGTCAGAAATACTGTCAAAATGCTTTCGATGAAGGAAAATGTAATTTTGAAGCAAATTTTGACAAAGTTTGCGTAATTTTTTGCTTCATAACGGAATATTAGTACAAATTTTATGTACTTTGTATATACCTATCGGATCAAAAAAATTTGCCAAAAGGCAATAAACAGGGGAGCCCAAAATTTGCAAGGACGCATGATCAGTGGAAGCTTATCTGGCCCAAAACCAGGGGAAACCTAAATGCGACAACCGCCCCCTCCCAATTTGGAGAGCCTAGCTAAATGTACACATTGATATATTGCAAAGTGCATCATTGTGTCTCAGGCAAAGTTGGGGTTTGCAGATAAACTTATTATTTGGCGAAAGCGACATGCGCTGCCAGAAATATATATGTGCAACATTATCGATCGAAATACTATTATTTCGATTAAACAAAATTTCGATCGGTCTCGATTAAACGAATTTTAGATCGGTTGTTATCTAAGTGGTAATACCTTTGAGGTCTCCGTGTAGGTTCTCCCCGTCACCTGCTCGCAGGCCAATGAGTTCATACCACTATTCCATGTTCTGGTGTCACTTGGAAATGTATTTGATTAGAATAGAAAACACATGTTAGCCACTGTGGCCCCACCATGGTCCGCCACTTCTTGTATGCTTAATGCCGGAACATATATTCCCTCTACTATTATCGAGTGACGAATTAGGCTCCTCGTTTCTAATTCCCGATACGGACTGGTCCTGGATTTAGATATTTTCTCTTTTTGAGTAAACAGACGGTCATGCTTGTTAATTCTGTCCAGCGAAACACGCTGAGACTTTGAACCTTTCGACGTTAGATCTGAACGCGGTTCGATGATGCGGTGCGACGATTTGAAACCTCATATAATGCCTTACCTCTACTCGTTTACCTTTATTGAACTCGGGAACGCGGTTTATTATTTTTTCAATCGTTTATTGGTAAGCGCGTCAAGCACATGACGGTATAAAGTACAATATAACAACAATTATCAGTTCACAAGTACGAAGTCATTAACATCAATTGTCCAGTTGAGCCAAACGCCTTCCTTAGCGAACCTACGCAACTGTGAGTGAACTTAACAATAGATTCTTTACTCAGACACACCTATAGTACGACGCTTGCGCAAGCCCTCTAAATGGGGAATTTATGCGGGCGTATTACGCCAACTGCTTTGTATACCTAAACGGCCTGTTAGGGCAAGCTGAAGGATGAATACAATACAGGCGAATAGTAATTGAACCAGGGAGGGCAACAAATTAGCACTGATTCTAAGCTGCGTTTTCCGGACTACTCGTGCTACACTTGAGTCTTACAACGCTAAATTTATATTGCTCGGGGATGTAGATACAACAATCTATGAACAGGGAACGCCGACATATTTTGATATTCCAAATGACACAATCATTACTATTAATACAATCAAATTAATAAGGCATCATACAAGTGTCGTGACCGCTCTGCACAACAGTATATCATGACCTGGGTTGATAGAATTGACTATTTGACTTTCTCTCTGTGTGTCGTTTTCTCTTATCATGAATCAGTGTGGCTCGTACTTATCTCAATTTCGCCTGTTGTAACAATTTTACGGATCCACAACATTTAGTATTTCAGGTTACATTACAGGATTATTCTGTTGACGGGGACCCTATTCGATCTTTCCCGATTTATAGTTTTTTTCACTGAACTCATTTCATAATTGTATTGATTGATATGTGAGCACGCTAGATGTGCTAATTTATAAAGTTCGTAGCTATATAGCACACGAACTGGTTGAGTTTCATGAGAACCGAGACGGTGTTATTGTGCAACTAAAGTAACCATACAATAAGGTGTATCAACCGTCCACAATTTGGTGTGCCTGTGGGACGTCGGTATCAAGACTTTTTTATTGCTTAGTCTCTACTCATGAAAAGCGAGGAGTCGGTTGAATTAGCGAGCAGGCCACTAACGGAGCAATGACCTACAATGGAGCTATCCACTGAGCTTACACGAACCTAGGGGGTATTTGATACATAGCCTAATGAACAGATCCTAGGATTGTATGTCCTAACTAATTTCATGCGGGATTGCGAAATGTTTTCATCTAATCAATTACATCCTATAACGATCGTGCAAAAATAAAGACTTCATTCAACGAAAATGTACGTGTCTGCACATAAGTTGAGCTAAGCAGCAGGACCGTTATACGGATCATGGTAAGGTTTATAATTGCCAAGTAGTGGATATCCTACTGTTAACTCTCATTATTTTCCTCTCTATTTTTAGAAAACTGAAATGACTAGAGACGAGGGGACAAACTAAATTATTTCTGTTTTGTGCCAGCTGTGCTCACTGAAATTCTAGGCAGCGGCTGAATTTCTGTCTGAGATTTGTCATTTTTGTTGACGGGGTCACCGGTCCTATCCAAACTGGTTGCGTCCCGTCAAGACCTGACAGGTCCCATTGCGTATCTTCGATGCTGCTAAAATTATGTTTAACCAAGTTTTCCCGTTTGCTATCGAATTTAACCAACTCTGGTAAATTTGATACTGTATAAATTTTATGAACATATCAAAGCCTGAGGACTTCGACGCTGTTGTGCACCGTTGATGTCAACTAAGCGGCTCTATCAGATAGAGCCAGTTATGAAGGAAAACGAACACATAAGACAATCTTTTACTGTATATCTACTGCCAAATACATATATATTTGAATTTATTAACGTTATAAACCGTGTAAAATATGTAAAACCTTAGCGGCTTTTGTTCAGGGCTTGAAATCGGTTCAATTTCGAACGAGACTATCTAAACGGTTCGAATATAGTTAAAGAGTCGTTTTTTATAAAATAAAATTCTGAAAAATTGCTGTAGGAAATTTCGCGCTAGTGTGATCTAAAATTTTAGTTAGAAGCGACGGTACGTTGCGTCACTTTACTTCTGAATCCGGGCGAACATTTCTGTCGTGGAGGTTTTATTCAAACGTGTGAGTATAACTTAATAAAAACAATACGATATGATCCTGGAGGAAATTTTGGCCTACGTTACCTGAATATCTTAGGTAGGTGCATCACGCCCGTAACTTAATTTTCTCAGAGCTAGTTCGAGTTTTCTCGACCGGAAGGTTTTAATCGAAAGTGCTATAGTTTGTATATGCATTGTCAGGAATCTAACAAAATCATGGAGGAAATTTTGTGCGACAAAAGTTTGACGTAACATAAGAGCGGTTCTATAAGTTTTCGACTGAAGATCCGCGAGGCGGTACTCTTATCACAATTAAAGTGGGTAAGACGCTAGTCTTACTCAAACTATGTAGCACTATTACCAAGAATTATTTATGCAAACGATAGCAAAAACTCGCAATCTGTAATCAAAATTGTAGGCAATTGGCTAGAAAACACTTTGAGGTCGCGAGCAACGATCGGCTGACGATGCTTTACAATCGGTGTTAAAATGTGTTATTTTAACCAAGGTCGGTTCAATTACCAATGTCCTAAAACCTTAACTCGAGTAAGTAATGCAAAAAAATCCGAGAATTTCGTGTATATTTTTTGTTCCGAAGCCTCTAACTCTATTGAACCAGAACGATTTCAACTTTATTTCGGTATATACTCACTAACCACATCGTTTAGGGCTTCCGACGTAGAACAAGCTCTACTGAGCGGTCCGGATCGGGTGAGTAAATGTGGGCAAGGCATCTAATGTAGCTGATCATATAAAAGACAGCGTAATCAAGCTTTAATCACTGGTTTACTTATCTATTCTATCCTGAAGGCCTAAACTAATCTCACAGGTACAACGTGCTTGTTGAGCTACGCTCTTAAGGGTTAATGCTTATGTCTTTCCCAATCTGCGACGAGTCTTCAAGTACCTCTCTCGCATGCCCACATGTTTGCGTATCAGATCCATCCATCCGCACGATCCTCCGTGTATCCCCAGCGTTGAAAAGCCACAAAAGAACTAAGTCAGAAAAGCCATAATAATAATAACTAACAAACTAAGTAAAGCGTCTGAGCAGGTCTACCTAAATTTTCTCTGTCGAAGTCAAATTGATTCGTGCATTTTGGTCGGCACACCCGACTTCAATACCTCCAATATTTTTAGGTCTCCGACCAAACTATATTTTCGAAGTTTTAAACTTCTGAGCCAATTGAATTAAGGCTACCGTAGAGAGGTAGTGGTCCGAAATAAAATTAAATTAATATGAATTTTGTAGCCCATAAATCGGCCAATTAGCTTGGGCGTCGACGTCTAATTTCCTCGAAATAATTCGACCCGACCTCAGTACCTCAACTAATTTTTGGTCTCCGACAAAACTAAATTTTTGACCTTTTAAACTTCTGAGCCAGTTAAATTAAGGTTACCGTAGAGAGGTAGTGGTACGAAATCAAACTAAATTAATTTTAATTTTGTAGCCCGTAAATCGGCCAACTAGCTTGGGCGTCGGCGTCTAAAGTCCTCGAAATAATTCGACCCGACCTCAACTACTTTTTGATCTCCGACAAAACTAAATTTTTGAACTTTTAAACTTCTGAGCCAATTAAATTAACGCTACCGTATAGAGGTAGTGGTTCGAAATCACACTAAATTAATTTGAATTTTATAGCTTATAAATCGGCCAAATCGCTTAAACAAATTTGACCTTTCTAACCTCCATACAAGGTATACATAAACGTGATACTGATTTTATATTGAAAATTTAGCTATGGTGTTTACTTTACGGATCAAGAGCCGCATTATATCAAACTTTTCATAATGAGCACGGCCACATGTGAGTGCTAACTATCAGCTTATCGAAGGTCAATAAAGTCGAGGATGCTTAATATAAATGGTATATTAAAGGCACTGTAATCAGATTAATTTATATGCTTAATGGTATAAATCGGCCGTTTACTAGTATGGATCGAAAACCTATGTATACAACTGGATATGAAAATAAAAACAAATGAGACGAAATGTCAACAGGCGGGAGTTGGATAATGAGAAATCGGTCAAAACTTGGGGTCCAGTAGGAAAATCGAAACGCGGGCCTGTTTCGAACTCAGCTTGCCGAAGAGTAGCATTTAATGTCCAATACCAATGGGGAAGACGAAACCCATTCGAGACTACATTAACGAAAGAAGTTATGTTTGAAATGTCAAGAAACGGCCGTTCGGATCTATGCTGTATATATTTGACTCTGGTTGCCAAGGGCAACATAATGATTAGTCGCATACTTGTAAGCAAATTTTATCTGAAATTTCGCTTTATTTTGCGTCCAAAGGGGGCACAGTTGTTGCGCTGAAGACTCAAACAAGGCCTTCAGGTATTGGACGTTCAATCTTAGCGTTATATAGCAGTATCATTATTTTCTCTAGTAGAGATGAATTAGTTTAAAATAGGTTATTTCCTCAATTTCCAGACAAACCTTGGCTATCTGTTAATAAATCCATGGATTCCGAAATCGGCCTCAATCTAAAGATCGAAGAATTTTGGACATGAAAGGTTTAGCCCGCATCCAGGAATTCCTAACCGTTCCGGAGTTATGATCCGGAATGGCGAGGACCCTCAATTCGCAAAAGTGGTAATTATCATATTGAAATTTTCTTATTTTATTTGACCGTTTACAGTGTCTAAAATGACACTCGCAAGCAAGATATTTTTTCAAAAATACTTACAATTATCTCGATTTTTGTCAAATTTGCTGTTCGCTGCACTGCAAACGGTCGAGGCTCGCGTTTATATGCGCCTTACACGAATGGCCGGAGAGGGTTCCTATTTCACGAAATCTCCTACAGTTATCCTATACCCTGTTATTCCTAAAACGTTTTTCTTTCTCATAATGTACCATGCGTTGCTTCACAACAATAATATAACGAGGAGGCTGGGTGTGATACAAACCCATGGTGTACTGTACCACAAAGGCGGCATAGATCGAGCAATTTCAACGTTATTGTCAGTTCGACAATTATAAAATGACAGTGGTTGTCATGGTAATCAAGAGAAGTAAATCACCAAACTCGTACAAACATGACGTTGAATGTGATTAGCTTAATGGCGGTGCTGCAATGACATTGAATATGAAGAATATAACATTCTGCACATACATGACCTTGAGTTCAACAATGTTCATGAGTCAAGATATAGTTACGGTCAATACAGCAGGGCAAATGGTAAATTTATAAACGGCATCATATACAGCAATTCTACACATTTTATACAAGTGGTACCATTATAATTCATACAATTCACGGAACGACGCCATGCAAAATTATGAAGTTATGGTTTGTCGTGATCAGCACCAATATTGATGCTCTCCCTCTGAATGCCATTTTATAGTACTTTTTGATTGTTCGAGTGGAAGAATTTGAAGCATTGCAATTGCGAACGTCTAATACGACGTTTAATTTTTCTTGAGTACCATCAATTCTATACAAGTTTTATTGTTGCTGTTATCTGACAAGAAATGTTTGTTTTGTACTGCATTTCACGCGACAACTGCCGATTCATAATTTTAACTGCAAAAATGTCATCACGGCATTGTTATACAAATGTGCAATGATACATCGGCAATACATCATGAAAACAGGGTCCACAGCACTACAAAACGAAATCATATAAAACGGCGATATAATCAACAGATGACGGCAAATTTTCAGAAATGCACTAATTTAACATACACCCGCACTTATGACATTCTCTTCATTTT
Source organism: Trileptium ribeirensis (assembly GCA_030248225.1). Taxonomy (NCBI): domain Eukaryota; kingdom Metazoa; phylum Nematoda; class Enoplea; order Enoplida; family Thoracostomopsidae; genus Trileptium; species Trileptium ribeirensis. Next base: position 57,900 of record JASANE010021447.1, read on the forward strand.
TGAGAATAGATTCCTAAGGGATTTCTTACACTACTAGGAATTTTGATCGGTGGAGGTTTCGATCGTTTTCGATTGCACCTATTTTTGGATGGGACTGTGTGATTTGTGCTTCACAGAATGAAGCGAGGATGTTTGAAGTAGAGGTCATAATGGGCCGAACATTGTTGGCCCGGCCCTTTAGAAAACAAGGTCGGGCCAGCCCGGAGCTACAGAATTTCGGCCCAGCCGGGCCCTTTTCTAATCGGGTTATTCACGCGTAATATAAAGGATACATCGATATAAAGTTAAACACATATATTAAATGAGCCTGGTAAGAAATTCTTAAAACGAACCCAATATTATCGCATCGTGCATTAATCCGGTTTTAGCCTCAGATGAGAAGGGTATCGCGATTTTTCGGACCATCCGTCCTGGGGCAAGCCTCAACCCAAAATTCTCATCTATAGTCTGAAATTCTAACATTTTGTCATGTCTGTTATTTCTGCACAGTTATGTAGCCAGCAGAAACTCACGTGTTGTCCAAAGCGCTGAATGACGCGGAGCCATTTAAGTACAGTTTCCGCAAACGTAAGTTTAATCGAAATTTTGCATTTATTTCTGTCCGCAATTGTTTTCATAGAGGGCATTTAAATACGAATACTGTGCGTTCGCTTAAAAAATTAAGTTTGTTCTGTTTTGATACTGTCGGTGTGCTGAAATTTGCGTTTTCAGTTTCAGACAGCTGGTCGCCAGTCGTAGGCGATCGCGTTAAATGGTGCCCTGAGGCTGTTGAAGGTTACTGGCGAAGCGTAGCCGTTGCGATTGCTTCGTTTCATTATCAGGCTACGTAGAATCGACCATTGCGGTTTTATGCACAAAACTAAATTCCTTCCAGACGATATGGAAATATTTTTTCTGAGATGTGTCAGCTGCCGCGCTTCAACACCAGTTTGGTGAGGTAACTCAGAAGTATATTGTGTTTTACGCTTGTATTTTATAAAGTATAACGTCGTATTATTTTCAAACTAATAAGATTTCATAGTAAGTGATCAATTTATCAAGAATGCTTGTCAGAAATAGCGCTAAGTTATGACAAGAATATGACCAGCATTGTGTTTCACAATAAATTTTCATCGCGTTTTGGTACTTTACCGATTGAACCTGCAAATTAGCATTTGTTAATATAAAATGTAAATTTTGTTGCGCAATTGTTTAGAGTTATGCATCAATTCTCTGTATGTACGCATACTGTGGTTGTTTTCAGTCAAAATCAGGATCGCGCACAATTCTGCCGTCGGTATTTTTATTTAGCGAACGTGATCTTGAGCTCCATTATGTACATATTCATTTGTTACGTAGTTTTGCTAGTGTTTATCAAATAAATGCTTAATCACTCAACTGCGTTCGTGGTATCTAATAAACTCTATTAATAAATACCAATTATTCGTAACGGCATTTTAAAACAAAGTATTTTTGCAAGGCTAGAGACAATGACAAAAATATTTGATCAAATTCTGGTCCGGAAAATATTTAAACTTATTCATAGCAATATCCGCCTGGTACAGAAGCTACACACATAGTAAATACACGACCCAAATAGAACTAACTATTTCGTAGCAGTAAATTATAACATCAAAATAACCCTGAATTTTTGGTCCAAATTTTTTGTTTTGGGTGTATTTCGCAGTTTCGATGATGAAGGGAATATGTCGATGATATCGTACGCACCGTGTAAATAAACCCACTTTTATAAAACTTAAATCAACTACCTACAATCATCCATAAGTTGCAGTAACAATAACATCGATACGTTCCTGATTTTGACTCAAACGTTTTTGCCTCTGCTTTTTTAGTCAGTTGCAGAATGGTTACAAGCCAGATATTAGGCCCGCTGTTTAAATAGCTCAAATCTACCTGTACTATGATAGTTTTATCACATAATTTTAGCGGTAACGATGTTATAGATGGAACCAACAAAATTCTACATGATTTTAACCTAAAAGTTAATAATTATTTGATGCTGCTGGAAAATGAGATATTTAAAACGGATCAAGCGGAGTTTCCACTGAGGGAGCTGAAGCGAAAATCGTGAAAAAAAATTGTCTGATGCTGTCATCTATAACTCATCTTTAGATGGATGGATTTCGATGCAATGTTTTTAATTGATGATGAGGATATCTCCTTTAGTTGAACGCTAGCAGTTCTGGCCCCATCTTCGGGGGTTAAAATGATAAAAAATATGTTTTAAGGATTCTTTACCAAATTTGGTCATACGGATACCAGTTTTTGGCACCCCATATCTCGTGACGCAGGCTTCATGTGGAAAAACTGAGACCACCATACGGACATTTTAAACACCTCAGATTCAGCTCATCGAGATCTACAGTTTACTGATCACACACTTTTTTTGTTGCTAACCACTCCCTGGGCAGTTGTGGGCCTGAATATGGCTCTTCGCCCGTTTGCCAGAAATACCGATTATTCAAATATCGGCATACCTTACAACGGGCGTTTATTATCAAGCACGCTGGATACGATGGTTTGCTGCTTAGAGTCTAACTTAACTGTATTACAACATCTTCCTATGATTTAAAGGGTTTTCAAAAATGTAGTGAGCTTTCATTTTGGTTACTTATTGCATGCATGTATCAAGAGTGATTTATATATAGGTTTTTTGATACCCTGAATACCGATGGTTCGATCATATGAGTCCAGCATAAATATTTTGTACCATTTCGCGGTTTTCAATGGGTTCAGGGTCAATGAAATCGATTGCGATATCTAGTGGTTCTTTAGTAGTTTGTTTCGTATTGCGCACAGGGTATCAATAATGGTCTATATATGTTTTAGGCATGCTGAATACCTTGGTTCGGTTATCTAGAGACTAGCGCGAATACTTCGCACGTGTTCACTATTTTCAACTGGTCTAGCGTCGACGGTCTTTTAGGGATTTCAATGGGTTCAGTGTTATAGAGGTTATAATGTATATACATTCAAACACAAATCCTGTTTCCAGGTCATTTCAAAAATTACCGTTTGACGAAACCACGCTCGCTCTGCTTCGCTCTCGCTTGCAATTTACTTGTTTATTTCTTGTAGACTTTGCGTGAATAATGTTTGAAATTTGGCAGATCCAGGCAATAACTATACAATCAAAAATTGTTTCTATAGGTTTTTGGGTAGGCTGAACCCGATAGCTTGGTTACTAGAGACCAGCACAAAATGCTCAATGCGTTGTCAGTTGTTCTCCATGGTTTTATGGTCGACGAGGTTTTATTTTCAATGGGTTCAGGGTTCATGATAATTTAGAGTGGTATATACATCAAGCAGA